>BMAU01018679.1:0-210000 GCA_019973935.1 Trichonephila clavipes | reverse complement strand
CAATATATAATCATATACATATACATACACATATATATAAATTTATACACACATATACATATACATAAACAAAAATATAAAAATAATCATATAGTTATATACCTAAGATAACTAAAAGTAGGAAGGAGGCACATAGTATAAAGACAAATTCCTGGCCTTAGGAACCAGGATTGCAGGTTTAAACAAGTTTTGCGGCGCCAACCTTCACCTGTAATTTGTCATACTATGTACCAAGAGGAAAGGAAAGAGTTATATATGTGTAGAATTTAAATATTAAATCATTAAACTAAAGAACATATGAACATAAACATAACCTACTAAAACGGATTTATAACGATGGCCAAGAGTGCAGTATCGTGTTCCCGCCAAATAGGGAGAGCAGAACCGCATAAAGTTAATTGCGATACGTTATACGATAATAAGAAATATATATATATATACTTTTAAAAAATCATAAAAATAAAAATAAAAATCATAAAATTAGCGTAAAATATAAAGAAACTCAGAAAAATATATATATTAAAAAAAATTTTAAAAAAAGCATGTGGCGCCATCTATTTAATAATTGTAGGATAAATTAGATATTGTCTAAATTTAAAAAAACATTACAAAACATAATAACAGTAAATAATTACATTAATACAAATTGTATCATAAAAAACCATTATAAATATAATTACAAAGAAAATTAGCAGGGTATCCATGTTCAATACAGTGATTAAAAAATTTTTTAAGATTTAAAAAATATTAGCTTTATCGCTAACTAATACTTTATTGCGATAAATATAGTTAAAAATAATATTTCTATATATAGATATTGATAAATTAGAATTCCAGTAAGGCACTTTGATGATATTAAAATTAAAGGCATCTCTTTTATCATAAATATTAGTATGTAGTTTCAGATCCTTAATATACAGTGATACATCTAGGTAATTTGTTTTGATTGGATTATTATTAATTTTAACTAAGTTTAAGTAGGACGGATAGAAATTAATAATAGGATTTAAATTATCATTTTTACCAAAAATAATTAAATCATCAATATATCTAAAAATGTAGTAGTCATTATTAATAACATAACTATATTCATAAAAATGTAAATAAAGATTAGCCAAACTATTACTAGCTGGGCCCCCTTGTGGGAGTCCTTTCTCTTGTTTATATAAAGAACCATTAAAAAAAACTGATATAATTTTCTTTTAAGACAAAATCTATGAGAGTTTTAAATTTGTTAAAATTAATATTAAGGTTATAACCTAATATATATATATATATATATATATATATATATATTAGGTTGGGGGAAAAGAAATCCATTATTTTTGCATGAAATTCAAGACTTTATTTAAAATGTTCGGATTGTCCGATTTAGGTCAAATACGTACCATTTGTTGTATAATTTGTTGCCATTTTAAAAGTAGCTTCATAATGTCTCTATCATAGAAGTCTTGGTCCTTATTGGCGAAAAACTCTAGTTATCGATTTTCACAATCTTCTCTTGGTCTCAATTTCTTATCACTCAGGAAGTTTTACAATGCGAGAAAAAGGTGGTAATCGCTTCGTGCCAGGTCCGGACTATATGGTGGATACATTAAAACTTCCCAACCAAGCTCCCATAGGTTCCGGCGAGTCACTACAGAAGTGTGTGGCCTGGCGTTGTCCTGATAGAACGTAACACTTCTTCTGTTGACCAATTCTGGCCATTTCTAGTTAATCGCTGGCTTCAAATGATCCAGTTGTTGACAGTAGAGATCTGAATTTAGTAATTGACCATACGGAAGCAACTCATTATAAATTATTCCTTCCCAGTTCCACCATATACACAGTAGAACCTTCCTGGCTGTTATTCCTGGTTTGGCCACCGTTTGGGCTGCTTCACCGCACTGTGACCACGATCGTTTTCCCACAATGTTGTAGTATGTGATCAATTTCTCATCCCCAGTCACCATCCGTTTAAGAAATGGGCCGATTTCATTGCGTTTAGCCAAAGCTTCGCAGATGGAAATTCGATCCATCATGTTTTTGGTGTTAATTGATGTGGCATCCAAACATTGGGCTTCTTTTTGAATCCAACTTTGCGAAATGGTTTAAAACTGTTTTATGGTTAGTCTTTAGCTTCTGGGTGATGCTACGACAACTAACATACCAGTCAACTTCAATTATTTCTGTGATTTTATCGACATTTCCGACGACGGGCCTGCCTATGCGAGGTGCATCTTTAACATCAAAAATGCCTGAACGGAATCGATGAAACCAAAATTGCGCGTAATTAGCTTTGAGTTACAGTATCGGTACCATAAACACCATGCACAATTTCAGCCGCCTGGCTTGCATTTTTGCCTTTATCAAAGAAAAACTGTAAAATGTGCCGAATTTTCACTTTGTTGACTTACACCTTGTAACTCGTAACTGAATGGACCTAACAAAAAAAAGACAAAATAATTTTTTTAGTGTGAACTGTCACCTTGAACACGAGCATAAATTTGAAATTGTTTGATCGATACTTCAGGAGATATGGACACTACAGCCATCTAGCAAAAAAATACTGGATTTCTTTTTCCCCAACCTAATATATATATAGTCTAATTCTCTACACAAACGAGAGATAAACATTCATCAATCACATTCGAAAAACACATAAGACAATAGAAAATCACACGATGATGAACACATGAGCAATCAAAATTAAAATTTAAAAATGGATGCTTCAGTATTATAAACATTGCTGACTTAGGACAGTTAATATATAAAATAATTTATATAAAAGTGGGGTTGAACATGTTTTTTGGCCAGCCTGTGACGTCTTACGCGTCTTTTCTTTAACAAGTCCTTTGGGTTCTTTGGGCCAGAATTAATGGCAACTCTTTTCCAACCAAATCCAAGAAACGAGATGTGAAGAAGAAATGCAAATAAACCGACTTTAAATATAGGATCTTAGAATAAGTGGGATGGCAATGTAAAGGAATGCTAGACAGTTCATGTGCGTTGTGGCAGTTGATGATTATTGCAGTTCGTGGTTCAAGATTTAAGTTCTACGTGTCGTGGATAAACACACACATATTGGTGTTCGACTAGAAGTTAACCGTCAAGCTGCTTACCATTGCAGATAAAGACAAGTAGCATTACAGAATAATATAAGGTAGGATTGATTACACTTTATTAGAATTGAGGATTAGGCGGTTCGATTATTGAGATTGGTCTGAATTATATTGTGTGTTGCGTATTGCGTCATCGTAGATTCTCTCATATTAATTATTATAATTATATTTGTTAAAAGTTTAAGTTGAATATCTTAATAAAGTCATATTAAGATAATGTATGATCCGAGTTCTTTCGCTAATCCTACACCTCTAGCTCACGCTGATACTTCGAGGGATGTACTTCCAAGGGTAGGTACATCACAAGCCAACCTTCCCTCTTTTTGTTAATAATACTGAGAAAAAAACCTATTGAAAGTAATGGATAGGAATATCTAAATCCATTACAAGATAGAGGTAACTTACCTAAACATTGCACTTAAAAATGCAGAGCCCACGCTAAATCTGAGTGTGATAACTAAATTATTACCAGATTCTGGACCATAATGTAGATTCAAAGCATGTGAATGGCTGAAATGTTGCACTTAACAGAAGTGTATAAAGAGAATAGAAATTAAAATTAAAAAGATATTTACAAATTACCATAATTATAGTGACACTAGAGTATATATGAATAAAATAATAATGAGTAATTTTATCTAATATTAGAATATGGAGGTAACTATAATTAGGAAATATGATAAATTTATAGTAATAAACTTTTATTATTTTAAGAAATTTTAATCCTTACTATTTATAATAGCTTTATTCATATAACTATTAAAAAATTAATTGGGTATTTCTGATTTAAGCAATATTAAGCAAAATGGTTATAGTTATTTTTATTATTTCTGAAATACATATATATATATATATATATATATATATATATATATATATATATATATATATATATATATATATATATACTGCTCACATTTTCAATCGTCAATAAAATGCTTTTTATTCATCCACTGAAGTTCAAATACATTTTTTAAACTTGCAGGGGATGACACTTGATGTTAATACAATTTTTTCAAATATTAATTATTTAATTTTTATTTTTTTAGTTTTAAATTTATTCTGCATTATTCCAGACGAAGTAAGATTTATCACCAATAGATAGCGCTATTAGGTTTTTGTAACGAAATTTTCTTGGCTTCAAATATATTTTTTAAACTTGTAGTGGATGACACTTGTTGTTCATGCATTTTTTTTTTCAAATATTAGTTCATTAATTAAATTTAATAAATTAAAATAAAAATTTCTTTTGCTGACCTAAGTAAAAATTGACTTTAAAAAAAGTTTTATATGACTTGTTCCGTTTCCTAATCCCATTTTTACAGTTACATTTTAAAAAATATACCAATAAGAACTAAATAATTTATTAAATTTCTTCTAATAAAATATCAAAAATTTTGAGAAAAGTGAAATTTTATTTGAGTTACGTTGAGAGAGATACGTTCTAATTTTAAATGTTTATTATTCAAGAATATCTGATTTCTCACAAATCGGCAAAACTATCAATTAAATAAGAAACATAAGTTTTCTAATAACTTTCTGCGCAGTATCATTTGCTTACATGATTAAAATTTGTGACTTTCTATGAAAGATGATTCTTTGTTTCATCCTTTCAAAAAGCAATCGATAAAATATTCATAAACTCCTCTTTTTCAGTGTTTACTCTTAGAAAACTCTAAAAAATCCACTAAACTTCCAAACCCGCTAGTCCAAGGCACAAAAATCGATCTATTTTCTTATGGGAAAGAGCAAGGATTTTCTTTTTTCCCTCTTTCATTGAAAAGTGTCGTCGCAAGCCTGTTTTTCCTAATTGGATGCGAAGTTTGGTCCAAAAGTGTCTGCGACATACTCTGACTGATGGTCAGTGTTTGCCCATTCATTTAGAAAGATTTTTATGTTCTTGACCAGTGCAGTTGGAAGGGCTTTGTTTTTCCTTTCTCTCTTTTTTACCGAAAGTTTAGTACCGAAGAAAGTTACATTTTATATCCTTTACTCGCGTTTCTTCTTTTCTTTATTTTTTGTTCTATTCTTTTTCAGTGATAAGCAACTATCGTATTTTTTTGTACATTTATGTACGCATTTAACATACACTTGATAATTAATTTTCACATTCTTTTGAAATGAATTCATTTCAGAGACTCATTTTTAAAACAATTCGATTTACTCATTTTATTATTTACATGTTTTGATAACTGCGCGTCAGACTGACCACCTGACAGGAACATCTACTCATGCACTTCAGGACCCAAAGTCCCTTATACTGAGTTGGTCACAGTAGATCTTGACCCTCATGGTCTGTTGTGCCACTGAGTTAAGTTTGATAACTGAGAGACTTGTAGAATGAATGTCACTTTAATTTTTCTGCAAAAATTGAGGGCCATGGTAGCCTAGTGGTCATGGCCACGAACTCACCACCGGCCTATATAAACATCTTCCTCAGCCAATGCGTTGATTGCAGCGGACGTATACATACATCTTTCCGAAGTACGGCCTTTTCTGCACGGCCTTTGTAAAAACATGCGTTGTCGACTGAGATCTTGGAATTGCAAACGCACTATCCATAAACTTATTAGTCTTCGATGATTTATTGAATTTAATTGCTTAATGATGAATGCGATTGAAAAAAGACTTTGATTAACTGAGTGATTGCGAACAATTTATCCATAAAATTATCAAGTTTGGCGCAATAAAAAACGTGTTTGCACCCCAGTGGCGTAACTCCCCCGCATCGCGGGGGGCAGGGTTCTAAGGGGCTCAAAGCCTGACTGACGCAAGTGCTTACCCTTTGTGAAATTCAAAGTGGGGCCCAAAACCTGACTTTGCAGGAGGGCTCAAATGTTCTCCGTTACGCCACTGCCTTATATATTCCTCTTTTTCCCCTCCCCCAATACACCATGCACGCTCGCCTACGTATTAAACAGTCACTAGGAAGCTAATAGCGTAAATTTGAATCGACATTTAAGAGATTAATTACAAACCGTACACACAAATTATCAAGATAAGCACTAATGCTTGAATAATTTTATATATTTCTAGCCTATGGCACTGGTAATTATTAAATTTGTTCTTAACTTAGTATTGTTAAAAACTAACTATACAATCCACATTGCGCAATACTGATATATTAATAAGTGTATTATGTCGGTGTAAATGTATAACTTATTTTTTAGTATGTCAGAATACATGTTGTACATTTACTTTGAGTAAGTTAATAATTTTTTTAATAACCTTTTGTTTTCGACTTTTCAATATGTTCACGCCCTCCTAGGGCTAAAAAATGGATTATTATTAGTCGGCAAGCAAATACTAATTTATAATATGTATTGTTTTTTTTTAATATGTTTTAGTAAAAAATATTTTGCAGTTTGAGAAACACTGAAATAGGCCTAATTGTCGCTTCTGTAAACGTTGCAAGACAAGAATGTCAACAGTGGATAGTTTTGCCAATCTGGCAAAACAAAATGTTATAAAAGTTAAAAGTTAACAAAATTAATTAATATGATTATGAAACTAACCACAAAATAATATTTAAAATTATGAAAAATATTTAAAAATAAAAGCAGTTTTCATTTACATTTTATTCGGTTTCAGCACTAATCGCTTTTTTGAAGCTTTTAATTCTTTTCTTCACCTATTTATTTATTCTTATTTATTTATTTTATTTACTTTAGTTAAAGTAACTACTTTTATCGCAGACTGGGCCCTCAGGAACATTTTTCTAGAGAAAATATCATTGTGTTGTATGTTATCATTGTATAATCATTTGTGTTTTAAAGCCTATTTAACTAAAATTCCTTCTTGAATAATATGTTCTTCTCACAAAATTTTCTAAGCTCATTTCTTATTATTAGTACATTGATTTGTTCATATATTCTTTATGAAAATATAAACAATTATGTATAAATTTCACTTTAAACTTTAATAACATTTATTATAACTAAATACTATGCAATCGTAATGACCTATTCAATCAACAACATTAATTTTAAAATCAAATATATATAATGCAATATCGCATTTACTATTTCTGTAAACATTTCACAGTTATATTTATTATTTAAATAAATATATGAAACATAATTAATTATATTAAGCAACTTTTATGTTTTTCGGGTAAGGCTCTTTGCTCACACACACACAGTTCATTTTCTTTGAAAAATATAATCATAGGGTGTGTTGCAATAAGTTAAATGCTTCTTTAAGGCAATGCAACCTTAATATTTTATCTCAGATATTAGTAAAAAATTCAGAAATATACAAAATCGCATGGCGGGGAAAAATAAGTTTAAAACAAAATCTATTTTACTCTTGAAGAAAAGCATTTGAAAAAAAGATCAATACCTTTATTTCTATTATTTTTAAAACCTGTCATGAACCTGGTGTGAAAGGCAACTGAAGGAGGAGGCATATTTAAAAATTAACAAATTTTATTCCAGTTAATTCAAAATCTAATATGGATGAATATAGATAATGGGAGCGAGAAAACTCTAATTATTATTCTCTCTCTCTCTCTCTCTATATATATATAAAGTTTTTCGTGATGTTGTAGTAAATTTATTTATGCATAAGGTATAGTTAAAAAAATCAAATCACCTTTAACAACAGAATGGAGCAAAATCACAGTTTGGACAATGTCTACAAAATCCTCCTGAATATCTGTCATCACTAACTACACATCGGGAATGTCATCCGCTAAACTGTTTTGGAAATTAGGCTGTATCATCATGCTATTAAGTAATTTATGTATTACTGATGAACTATGCAATGCACAAGATTGGTAGTGAAAAAATATTCAAAAGAATATGCAGCAGCGGGTAATTTTATCAGGAGATCAGAAAAGCAAAATTGTATGCATACCAAAGATCACACTAGAGCAGCGAATCTCAACCTACGGCCCACCGGACCTTTCTGAGTGGCCTGGCCCTTACCCGTTGCACTAACAAATTCAGTTATTTAAGAACAATGCATTAAAAATTGAGCGAGAAATTCTATCAATCAAGTAATAAAATAAATCAACTTTGCTACCGATGTCATGCTGGTACAAATTGCAAAATAACTTTGTGACGGATCTATTCGCGTACGTTCCTCAAACCCTCTTGGGAAATATCAGGGCTATCAATTCGCGTTATTCACAACCAACCATTCGGAAGAAGAAATCGTGATACGCAAATTAAGTTTACAATATAGTCCAAGTTTTCAAGCTAGAATAGAGTAGGCGTGGATGCAAACCAGAAATCAGGTGAGATTGTTACTGACAGGTATCATTATTGAATTATTGTGATTAAATACTTATTAGGAGAGAGATTTAATGTGATGATTGATCACTGAGATTAAATTAATATTAGATTAAATCGAATAATAGATTAGATCCTATGTAAAGAAAGGATCGAGTTTGATAGTCTCCTAATCATTCGTGTATTTCGTCGTTGTTCCACTTTCACGGTTAGCACAGAGACATTCTCTTAATGTTATTAATTGAATTTGTGTCGTTATATTGTATGATCAATAAATAAATTGATTGGAAAATGGCTAGTGTTTCTTCCCTACCTCCTACATATCTAGGTGCTCAAGGGAGAGGTGAAGACCTCTCACAACTTAATATATAATTGCTATGGTTAGTGATAAAAAATAACAGAGGGGTAGCGACCATTTCATAGGTAAAACTAATTTTAAATTAATCGTTATTGCATCGAAGTGAAAAATATCTCAAGAATATATTGTTACGTAGATCCGGATTTGAGGATTTTATGCAAAACTATCACAATGAAAATAAACAGTTCTTTAAGAGCGATGCGAATTTATTATTAAAATTTCAATCATTTAAGTACAGGATTCAGCAGCAATATTCACAGAGTAAATCACTGAAGTTCTTCACAGCTTCAAAAGCACTCAAACACAATTGCCCTGTTTTAAAAATAAACTTATGTAACAGATTATTCACAAGCACAGCCGAGCTAATCGCTAGTCAAAACAATCCTCCCTATTCGCTGGTTAAAATCAGACTGACTGGTTGCGGCTGGCACTCCTATTTATAGGCGCGGCAGAAGGTTCCAGAAATATAACCGCTCGTGTCGTCGAGCGTGACTCTAATGGAGAGATCCACTACTTTCTAGAAGAAATCAGAGGGTTCCGAACTCGCCAACGTGGTCGCCAATGACGCCAAAGTCGCCAAATTAGCCACTAACTTGGCTTTACCCCCAAGATTTCGTCAAGTTCTCATTGAATCGAAATTACAACGTAAGGGGCAACATTGCTTGTGAATAGTACCATTTTAACATGAAATAAATATAACATAGAGTAATATAAATGCATTAAACACCCAAATACAAATTATTTACACTATTTACACAAAATTCGTAACAATATGTTGTTTTAAGACGATAGGGATCTTGATTATTTCGTAGAGGAGAACAAATATGGATCAACAACTTGTTTGATTTGTAATGAAAATGCTATATTTAAAAAATATGATTTTGCTCGTCACTATACCACTAAGCACAATTTTTAATAGCGTTTTTTCTTGAGGATCTCTTTCAAGATAAATTGGCTTTCTTAAAAAAAATTTTGCAACGGCAACAAAATATTTGGTCAGTGGTAATGTCTCAAAATGCGGAGGTAATAAAAGTATCCATGCAAAATTTTTTTACATTATATATGTTGAAAAACATATGAAATAGTTACGGAATATACATATGAATTGTACAGAAATTGTTAGAGTGTTTCTTGAATGCTTCCGTTGTACTCTTTGATAAATTCAGTCATTTGTTCAGATATTTTTTTAGAAAAATCAGAAAGCATTTAAATAAATTTGAAACAAAAATGCACAGGCAAGTCTGAACTAATTTCAAACAAATAATACCGATTTCAATCCGCAATTCAGTAAAAACTCTTTGCAACCCTCCTGCACTTGATAAATTAATATCTAAAATAAAAATAAGTAGGGCTTTGTCAAAAGAAAAAATCGAGTAATGAAAGTACAAGGCAAATTTGCTTTTATGACAGTAGAATGAAAACAAGGGGCTTGGGATCATTGGTGAATGGAAATCAAAATTTCCCTATAACTGGGGGGAAAATGCATAAAACTTATTTTTTGTAAGTTATGTTTGATAAAGTTTAATACAGCTTTAAAATAAAATCCAAAATTATGAGTTTTAATATGTTGACCAATTTTTCGCATCTTAAATGCCCTTGATCTTATAGCGTCTGACCCCCTCCCCCATTAATCCTCGTGCTGCAGCCCAAGTGAAATAGTAATCATATGTATGTGGTCCATTGGTAAAAAAGGTTGAGTATCCCTTCACTAGACACTCGAGGGGACTTAGATACGTCATTCGTACTGAAACGTACGCAATTCCCTGTGATAAGATTGGCATTTGCCATAAGTGTTAATAAATCACAGGGGTAGAGTTTTGAAAAAATCGGTTTATGTGTAACATCGAAGAAAACAATATTTACTCATTGACAATTGTATTTGGCTCTGTCAAAGTGCAGAAACAAAGACGGAATAAATATTCAGCGCAATTTAGAGGAATAGGTTATTAGGAAAATTCTTTTTGGAAAGGCACTAAGTTGAAGTACAAAGTACTTGAAATTCCTTTTTTTTTCTGCTTGTAATATATTGAGAGAAAAAATAGAACTACATAATACATGTAAATTACAGTTTTACAATTTGAACAATAAGCATGAACAGTTTTATAATTTATACAATTGGGATCGGCCCACCATTAGGCTAACAGGGGGTGCCCCCCTCAGTAATAATGAAATATACTTAATGTGAGAGTATATGAATAAATGCAGACGAATGGGTTGCCAAATCATGACTATGATACTAAGGCTTCGAGTCCTATGCCAAAATACATTGATATTTCAAAAGGTAATTCTCAAAGATAGAACTCAGACAAATACAACCATCATTTTACAACTAAATTTCTTTTTAACTCGAGATTCACTTAAATTTAAATAGTAATCTTCATTTACATATATCTCGGCTCCTTTACAGAAATATACTCTCAAATCAAACAATCCATTAAAATAATTTCCCCTTGAGGTATATGAGAAAAAAAACTCGAAGAGAACCTGTTTCAAAATAATTTTATATATATAAGCTAAACAATATTTTTTTAAAAAATTTAAGTTTAAATGAATAATTTAGTTACTTGTGACAATATTGATAGTCGAAATTAAACCAAGTTGCTCTTCAATAATTTGTGAAAAAAGAGATTTTCAAAAAAATTTTAATAAGTTGAAAAATGCGTGCGTGCGCAAAAATAGATGTAATATTAAAAAATTCAAAATAATCTAAATGCTTTTTGAAATGAACTTTAAATTGTTATTTCGGGAGGGTTTTTTTTTTAAAAATAAAAGGAACAAATGAACGGTTACAAATTTATACAATATGCTTGTAATAGGAGGATATTAACATTATTACTTCTTTTTCGCTTGAATATGAGGCAACAACAAACACGCATAAATAAATAAATGTAACAAAACATCGCAAGTGAAAATATTAAATAATGTACATAAAAGTCATTCAAGGCAATATGGCATGTGTGACAAGTGAAAATATCAATTAAAGTTTGCATCAGGTAAACGTTTTCGTCCGATTTATGTTTTTTCTAAATATTATTTTCATACGAAAGACTGTCCTTTCAAAATACATCAAGGAAATGCCTCCTCAAACCACGTCTTTACACATCGGAAATTAAACCTCACATTACAACATTCCAAGCTTCCAAAAAAACACTTTGAATAAAAATATTCCAATATTTCCTAAGAATTTAGAAGGAAAAAAAACGATATCGTCTTCAGTCAGACAGAATCCGAAGCTAAGTTTGCATAAACACATTGTGAATCCCAAGACTAGAGATGAAAACAAACACGTGAAATAAAAAAAATAAAAAAAGAATGTCCCTAACATCCATAAAGTGAAACATCACGGAAATAATTTCTTTCCCATCTGCCCGAACCCAGAAAAAAATATAAAAAGACAAACTTTATCTTTCTACATTTGGGTCGGGTGCTGAAAAAAAACGAAAAAAAATAAGATTAAAAAAAAAAAAAATTTAAGGCCGTTGATATATGCTTCTGAGGATGTATTGCTGGAAAATATTGTGCTGGTTGAAGCGATATTTTCTGTTTATATAAGAACGGGACGAGGCTACCCTGGTGAGGACGTTTAGTATTAATCAAGAAATATTTGACACGAAGTAGGTGTGTAAGCTGATTTTTATGTGTGGGTAGAAATGATTTTGAAAAATATTAACTTTCAGCCAACGAGTACGTTTGCTGATTCTTCATTTTGAACTGCTTCTATATATAATTATAGTTTTAAAAAAAACTAAAAAACTCGCTTTTATAGTGAATCGAACTAAAAAGTAAAAAAATAATTCTTAATATAAGAATAAGATGATTAACGAGAAAATTAATGTCATTGTGGTAAAAGTGTGGGGTGCTTTGTTTCCGAACTAGTAAGAAATTATAACAATTAATATAGGGCACCCCACACTTTTATCCCTATGATATTAATTTTCTCGTTAATCATTTTATTCTTATATTAAGAATTATTTTTTTACTTTATAGTTCGAATCACACACACACACACTATAAAAGCGTGTTTTTAGCTGTTTTTTATTTTTAACTATAATTTATTTTTCCTCTTTTTAGTTCGATCTACAATATAAAAGCCTGTTTTTTTAGTTTTTAAAACTATAATTTATTCTTTGTTGAATCTATCTAACTAATAAAAGTGTGTTAGAAGAAATATTAAATGTCAATCGTTCTTTTACCTTTTAAACGATTGCTATATTGTTCATTCGTATCATCACTTCTAAACGTATTCCTTTATCAAAATTAAAAAAATATTTAGCAGTTAGAACATACATTTATTGCCTTTTAAACGTATTGCTATAATGTTAGTTCGTATCATCACTTCTAAAAACGTATTGCTTTATAAAAATAAAAAATATTTAGCAGTTAGAACATAAATTGTTTTTTTTTCACATGCACGAGTCTTTTTTTTTTATTTCTATTTTCAGAAAAAAACTCTCTACGCACCCATCCTCCCTACCTTTTTTCACTTAAAGAACACATTTTTTGTTTTATTTTTATTAACCAGAAAGCTATTTTGCGATTTTAGGGTTGCACCTTAATCTCTTAGTTGCTAAATCTGGAATTAGTCACCAAATCTGAAAATGATTTACAGGGTGTTTTTTTAGAGGTATAGAACTTTAAATTGCAATAAAACAAAGATGTATTATTCGATTGACATGAATTTTTTTTTATTCGAAAGATAATCTTGTGGCATTACATTTTAAATATGATTTTTGGCATATGACTGCCACGGATGGCTCGGATGTAGTCCAATCTGGACATCCAATTTTCGATGACTTTTTCCAACATTTGTGGCCGTATATCGGCAATAACACAGCGAATGTTGCCTTCCAAATGGTCAAGCGTTTGTGGCTTATCCGCATAGACCAATGACTTTACATAACCCCACAGAAAATAGTCTAGCGGTGTTAAATCACAAGATCTTGGAGGCCAATTCACAGGTCCAAAACGTGAAATTAGGCGGTCACCAAACGTGTCTTTCAATAAATCGATCGTGGCACGAGCTGTGTGACATGTTGCGCCGTCTTGTTGGAACCACAGCTCCTGGACATCATGATTGTTCAATTCAGGAATGAAAAAGTTAGTAATCATGGCTCTATACCGATCACCATTGACTGCAACGTTCTGCCCTTCATCGTTTTTGAAGAAGGATTCCACCAGCCCATAAAGCGCACAAAACAGTCAGTTTTTCTGAATGTAACAGCGTTTCGACACACACTTGTGGATTACCTTCACTTCAAATGCGGCAGTTTTGTTTGTTGACGTAGCCATTCAACCAGAAGTGCGCTTCATCGCTAAAAAAAATTCGCTTATGAAAATCGGGAACAACGGCAATCTCGTTTTGGGCCCATTCGACGAATCTACGCCTTGCTTGATGATCGTTGTGATGAATTGCCAAACCAAACTGAGAATAAATCACTTGACAGCTGTTAAATCGGTCGCCATCTTGGAAAGTAATGCCAACTTAAACTTCTATACCTGGAAAAAAACACTCTTTATGCAATTAGTCGCCAAATCTCGTATAAATCCAAAAGATCCTTAACTATTAAAATCCTAATCAGGACAATGAAACAAAAATATAAAATTATTTTATTGTCATGGGTCCTTGACAAGTGTGCGAAATTTCAAATTAATCTGACCTTTTAAAGTGGGTAAAAATCGAGTTCAAAGATTATATTACATACAAGTGAAACTTATAAAAGCGTGTTAAAAATAGATATTTCCACTAAAAACATTTCCCTATCTTTATCCTTAAAATATATATACATTTCAAGATTGCTATTATAAATAAGTTGGATACGTGACCTCGTGATCTTAGACCTTTTTACATTAAATATCATCTTATATAAGTAAAATAGACATTAATTAAAACCAAATCTCTTCAAATACCAAATTAAAATTTAAGCTTATCCATGTAGTAAAGAGGTTCCTAAACTTTCTTGACGAAATAGCAATTAATACTAATATTTAATTTAAATGCACCTACGATTACATAAGCTTTTGATTTTTATTCTAAACTTTTACCATAACAACTAATTTAAATATGTATTACAAATTTAAAAGCATTTGCGATGGCATAAAGATTTAAATTTTATATTAATTATTCTAAACTTATGTAAGTTTAGTGCAAATTAGCGATATTACTAGCAATCGATGATAAAGAGAGATGAACAATTGTAGAATAGATTTATAAAAGAAGCATATGCGTATAGAATCCCACAAACGATTAAAAACCTGGCGATTCAGGATAATAATATTTAAATTAAAGTGCAAATGATAAAACTATTCCTCTAGATAGCAGAAACACAGAGTGGGGATATCACAAAGGAAAATACGATAGATAAGACCAGATATGGTTCTGGAATACCCCTTATTTAGAAATTCTTAAGCAAAATTAATTAATTTTATTTATCCAATATCACATTTTTGAATGTGAATTGCAATATGATCGTTTAAATATATAAATAAAAATATATGTATTGCGTACAAATAATTATAAAGGTTTAGTAAGCAGAGAAATTAGATAATAAAGAATTATTTACTATATATTCTATTTCAGAGACTATGACTACTTCTCAAACGATTTCATTAATCAGCTTATTTAATGATAACATTTATCATGTTAAATAATTACTTTACATTCCTACAAAAAGTAGAAGAATGAAATAATGCATGTATACAAGTGTACATAAGGCATCATTTATAAATTAATAAGAAATAAGAAAGCTATATATTTAAGATATGGTATTAATGATTTGGTATTAATTATGACCAATTATCTAATTAGTATTAAGATATGGTATTAAGTGACGTTATTAATGAAAGTTGGGAAATAAGAGAATTTTTTTATATTTTTTAAGGAGGAAAGCAACTTACACTCACTCATTCATCATGGGATCTCCGGAACTATTAGACCAATGGACTTGAAATATGGCAGGCATGTTCCTTTCATGGAGTAGAAATCCGCTGAGAACGAGTTTTGCGAAAATCGACCTCCAAGTGGGTTGCTAGATGTTAAGGGGTATTACAGATAAATATATTTCCGTTTTTGAATTATTAGACCTACAGACGTAAAATTTGGTAAGCATGGGTCTTTTGTTGAGCAAAGCTCCACTAAGAACGAGTTTGCAGAAATCAACTTTCAAGCGGGTAAAGCAGGGGGAGTAAGTATAGATAAAAGTTCCAATTTTTGAGCTATTAGACATACAAACGTGAAATTTGGGAAGTACGTTTCCTTCGTCGAATTGATATCCGCTAAAAATGGATCTTCGGAAAATCAATTTGGGGGAGTGGTTACGGTAGCGTAAATGATAATTATACTCCCGTTTTAGAAATTCCTGTACTTTTCAAATCAAGAGATACGGGGTAGAAAAATTTAATTCAGTGTAATCGAGCGCTTAATGCTTTGACTTAGATATGAATTATTTTATATACAAGATGTGACACAGAAAACCAGATTAAGTGCGTAGTTTTAAAAAAGATGGAGTTGGCAACAACTGTTTTGGCGACGTCATCCCACGCCCTTCCTCTATCCATGTGACTAGTCTCGCCTTAATCAATATCGCCAGTTGGGAGGACAGCGTCATTGAGTGAACTCCTGCAACTGCATTCTGCCGGGAAAATGTCGAATCAACTTCAAGTTTCTTGTGAAATTTAATAAATTAGCCTCGAAAACATTTCAAATATTAACTTAGGCTTATGGAGATGAAACTTTGTCTCGCGCACATGTGTTTGAATGGTATAAAAGGTTTTCAGGGGGGAGGGTAAGAGTGGAAGATGATGAGCCTGCTGGGCACCCAAGATCAGCGATTACAGACCAAAACATTGCCAAAATTCGTGATATGAGTGAGTTACCACTCACTTCAATGGTCAGATTGTCAATGAAAACTACTACACTGAATTACTAAAAATATTTCGTGGAAAAATTAGGAAGAAAAGGTCAGATGGCTGTTGTACCAAGACAATGCACCGGATCATATGGCCCTATCTGTCAAGCACTTTCTGACCATCAAAAACATTACTATGATGGGGCGTCCTCCTTATTCACCTGATTTGGCCATATGCGACTTTTTTTAATTTCCTACAGTTAAATCATGCTTAAAGATGACCCATTTCACCTCAGGTGAAGAGGTTCGAGCAAAAAAGGAGTTTCACCTGAAGTGCCTTAAAAAAATCTCGTTCCAGAACTGTTACCAACAATGGCAGCACTGAATGCAGAAGTGGGTGAATGTCGAAGGAAACTACTTTGAAGTTGATACAGTCACGGAGAACTGATTCTGCAGCTGCGCCAGCTAACGATTTAAGGATTTTAACAGAGTATAATAAATTTTCTACTTATTGTACATTTTTTAAACTCACCGTATTTATAGGTCAAGATCCATTTGGCTTCATGTTTAACTAATTATGACTTTTTTTTAACCATTTGCAGTTTTCTGGAGAGTTTTATAGACAATAACAATTGTCGTTTTCAGTGGAATTTTGATGAAAAATTGCAGTTACACAAAATTCTAATAAATGTATTAAAATAATATTCATACAGATGGTGAATAACATCTTTATATGTGTTAGGAATTAAAAGATTTGTAATACTTTTGAAGATTTTTTTAAATATGCCAAATTTGATGCAAAAACACGATTTTTTAAAAAATTAATGATTTTTTTACACAAAAAACCAATAAAGTACATAAATATATACACAGTGATTAGACCGATTCAAAACACAATAGAATTAAATAAAACATGTTTTGAAAATTTCAATTCAATATCTTAAAACAATTTTGTGTAGGGATCTACTTCCGGTTTTGTAAACTCCATTTCCGGTTTACTAATTATGCTATAACTTTGCTTCCAAATATCGTAGAAACAGAAATAGAGTGTTTTTGGAATGTTAAATGTATTGGCTATAAAATAAGATCATAAAATGGAATTTCGCAAGTTTTCACCAAAATGGCGAATTTTGGGTATTCGCATACCTTAAAAGAGAAAAATATTTCTAAAGGAACATGATTAGAGTTCAGATTCCGTGAAATAGCACAAAAATTTACATGAATTATTTCGTATATTGTGTGAAACCTGATAAAAAGTTTTACAAAAACCCACAACGAAGCGGAATTTACTAACTTCAAAAAACCAACAAAGCGATTTTTTTGTATTTCTTTTCGTCTCATATATTAAATCATAATTAAGATTAACTTTTTTTAGTTTCCTAAAAATTATTGCATTAAATTTTATTTGATATCGAAAATATTTCATATATAATTCATTTTAAAGACACTTATCAATTTAGTCTTCTTCACTTCAATTCTTCTTTTCGGTGAGATAATAACATTTCATTTTCAAATTTAATTTCGAACTATCCGATAAATCACTGTATTTATTTCTACCTTTTTTTGCAAAGAACGTAATATCAACTACGTAGTTAAAAATAATTTCAAAGTCCATCACTAAAATATATGCGCGTTCTATTTCTATTTTATTATATATATATATATATATATATATATAATCTGTATCGCGAAGATCAAATATATGCAGACGGTATCAACATTTTTGAAAACTCTGCAAAAGATAACACCATTTCGTTTAATTCAAAATTCCACTTCATTAAACAAGCGAAGTGAATTCAAGATTATTCTTTTGTTGATGTGGTTAAGGTTTCGTCATTTTTATTCTCTCTTGAACTTTTCATTCCTGTTCTAAATAAACCAGCTCCTTGAAAGATGATGGAGTGAAAAAAAAGTAATCAGTTAGATCATTAAAGAACAATACTCCTTCAAGGCAACATTTAAATTACGTTTCTCGAGAATAATTTTTATCTTCTTTCGTATTATATCTCATATCGCATATCCAATCGATGAAGATCTTTCATTTTTCCCTTTCGGAGAACCGGGGGGATTTTAGAGAGGGAAAATTAAATTTCGTCTTCGCTATCAACTTCTCTTTGTTCCTTTCAGACAAATAGAAATAGTGACTTCATCATTTTTCAATACGCACTGAAAGAAATTTTCTTGGAATAAAAAATAGTTAGCTTATCCCAAAAGACAAGGGTTTCCAAATGAAGTTGATTGCGGCCGAGTTTGCTTAATTACAGCGTGTTCATCCTCCGTTGTGGTATCACAGGTAATTTAACTCAATAACTATTTTGAAAAAAAAAATGATGAGTTTTCCGTTAATGCAGAATTCATTGAAAAACATCTCTCTTTTTTTTCTCTTTCTTCTACTCGGTATCATTATTTCAGAATGAAAATGTGGAAGAATAAAATGTTTTATTAATTCATGAAATAAAAATAACTCGAATAGTAATGTATGTTAAATATAAAAAAGGGTTAAAATATTCGTTTAATTAAAGAATTAATTGCATGAAATGATGATTCCCTAATATGGGAATAAATAAATAAATGTATTCTGCTCATTTACTGAATGAACTCTGGGAATAATGAACTCTAAGTGAAATTTAATTGAACCATGAAAGTGTCGTTATAATTGTAAAGTAATTGTTTCAATTTCTGATAAAGTATTTTAATATCTGATGTTTGAGCAGTAATTTGTAATGTTTGATTATATAGAAATATACTAAATCATAATTGTGTTATACATTTAGGTGGATGGAATTTTTTTTATTTCAAAATCTACCTATACGGAAGAGATATTCTATGGTATATATCCCTTTAAGATCCCCCCGATCGTTTGTATTAGATATACTTTTTTGCTTCTGGAACAGTCATATGTAAGAAAAGCCCTATTTGAACGATTGAGTGGGTTTGCAAAAAGTGTAAAGCAGTGATTCCCAAAGTGGTCTATATAGACCCCCAGGGGTCTATGATGACCTGCAAGGGGCCCACGTTAGCGGAAAAATAGTTTGGGGATCCATTACGTGTAAATTGGGGTCTACGATAGTGGCTCTCATTAAACCAGATCGTGGCTTTAATTTTAAAAGTAAATTCAATCAAGTGGAAACCTGCCTTATCTATTTTACAGATTTATTTACTAAATTTAATGAGGTTAATTTGTAATTACGGTGACAGCACAAATTTTATTAAAACAAGGACCACATCCCAGCCTTTCTTGCGGGAATTAAGCTAAAGGACTATAATTTTGGACGTTGCAAATTTTCCGAGTTTCTCAATTGCCACAGACAATCTACCGGGAAAAAGACGTTTTAACCTACTTTCAACAATTAAATGCCTTTTCTTTAGATTTTGAAACTAGGATTGAGAATATTTTTACTATCGTTATACCACAGAAGGTAGTGAATTCATATGATAATTTGAAGAAAAAATTAGATTACAAGAATTAGGCACTAGGAATAAACACTAACGAAGGTCTTAAAGTAAAGTTTAGAAACGGATGTCACACAACAAATTTGGCTTTAAAAAGATTTACCTGTTATTTATTCCATTTAATGGATTATCTTGAGAAAGTTTGTTTTTCCTTTTGAGAAGAAGTTTCAGTGCCCTTGCCAATCTCCAAAATAAAAAAAAGAAAGAAGAAAAAACTGGAAACTATTAACCAAAGAGAGATTTAAGGTATCCGACTACGTTCGGAACCGTGATTTTGCAAAAGCGTATAAATGGATAATATTATGATATTTAATGTTACTTAGATTAGAAAATGTATATTAAATTGTTTTAAGAATAATATTACAATAAGAAATTATTTAAGTACAATATTTTGACACAAAATGAACATAGAATGACCCATTTTCAAAATATTCTCCTTTTGTGAAAATTGCTTCTATTAAAATAATGTTCAGCCTGTATATAGCTTCTCTACAGAGGCTCAACTAGAATTTTTGAAATATATAACTTAGAAGTGGGTTTATTCATGTTTTACGACAACAGAGGGGAGAAATTTTAAGAAAAAAACACTGATAATTATTTCAATTGATTGTAACTCTGAAAATAATATGAATTTTTCAAAAATCCTAGTTGAGCCTCTGTGCAAAGATCTGAGCTATGTACAGGCAAAATATTATTATAATAGAAGCATTTTTCTCAAAAGGAGAACATTTTGAAAAAAGGTTATTCTAAGTTAATTTTTTTCCAAAATATTGTATTTAAATAAAAAATTTTGTCAAAATGTCCTTAAAACAATTTCATACATGTATTCTTATATAAGTGACACTAAATATCATGAAAATTATCCATTTATGTGCTTTTTTAAAATCATGGTTCCGAACGTTGTCGGATACCTTAAGGTTAAACCTGACAAGATTGCTGACAAATGTTATTGCATCCCCAAATTCATCCCTCCCACTAAACGCATTTGTTTGTTGCTCAGTTGCTTTATGTAACAGTTATTCACGAGCGCAGGAACTGGAGAATATTTCCCTCCCCTTCAGTTCACTTGCTGAAATTGTGGAGGTGGAGATAGAGGTCGTGTCGCCATCTATCGTCCCTTCGGGGAAGTTTCACTTAGCTTAAATCGCACTGTCACCTGTATGGTGCTCAAGGCCAACGACAGGCGTACCTCTTGCCCATGCCACGATGAATTTCGTGGGCCTCGTTCTGACTACGACAGACAGGTGGCATTAGCCACAACAACAACAGTTATTTCATGCATTAATTACAATTTAATTTAATTAATTAACACATGTTTTCTTAAGTTTTAAACTCTATACTTCACTACAGTTAAAATTTTAAATCTTTTAAAGTAAGTAGATCTGTACATGATGTCAAAAACACATTTAAGTTGATGAATTTTCAAAAATTTAATATCAGGTAAGTAGGGATCTACACCAAAACCGAAAAACCTGTCAAGGGGTCTATGAGGCAAAAAAGTTTGGGAACCTCTGGTGTAAAGTATCACTTTTTGACAGCAGACGGCGGTTGTAATACATTTTTTTACTTTCAGCTGGCAAATATAGCTCTGTTTACAATTACAACGAAAACACGCTTTCTTTTTATCGTCGAAAAATGTAATTATAAATATATTTCTAATCGCTTCGACAGAAATTTTTCTTAAAGTTCAAATGATGTTAAAATAGTATAAATATTAACTATACTCTATTAATGTTGCTTATAGAACTCAGGATTTCGTTACCCACACGTTCCTGTGACTTGGGCGTTACTTGAGTCACTGCAGCTTTAAAGGTAAATGCTTATCATGTAAGTTGTCTTATCTGTTTCAATAATTCTGAAGGAAGCCTAAATGAAAACGAAATATATTATTATATATTTTTATATAGTTAATACATTACTTAGGGGTGGGGAGGTTACTATATGGACGAGTCCCTATATATATATATATATATATATATATATATATATATATATATATATATATATATATACACTGCTAGACAATTGCTAATGACGGGTCACAAATTGCTATGTAGCATAACATTAAGCGAGACATGAGGCCTAGTAGGATAAAATATAATTGCCACACTATTCAGACATTAGAATAAAGAATATTTATTGTTCTGGAAAGTACAAAAGCTGTGAAACATCTGAAAGAAAAAAAATGTTCATTTGATCTGCGTACGGAGAAATGGAACAATGCATCTAAAAGTCAGCAGGCATCTTAAAGAAAGGTATCAGTACGGGATATGTCCACCGTGGAGTGTGATGCAACATTCCACACGTCGTACCATACTTTGCACAACATTATCCAGCAGCTGTTGAGGCAATTTATCCCATTCCTCTGTGAGTGCACGGATGAGGGTGTTCTTGTTTGTCGGAGGATAGTTTCGACCAGCAACTTGCCTCCCCAAAGCATCCCAAACATTTTCAATGGGGTTTAGATCTGGAGAACGTGCTGGCCATACGAAACGTTGAATACCCTCGCTGTCTAGACAATCCTGAACAGCGAGTGTTCGATGACATGTTGCGTTGTCGTCCATAAAAACAAATTTATCACCGACAGCACCACGGAAAAGACGAACATGAGGAAGTAGAACTTCATCAATGTACCATTGGCCCGTCATAGTCCCATTCGCAACCACATGTAGGCGCATGCGGCCATTGATCATGATGCCGGCCCACATCATGATACTGCACGTCGGATATCGGTCCTTTTCCTGGATATTTTCTGGACGATAAACAGTATCACTCTCGCGCCAGATCAGTTGGCGTCTACAATCCGATGACAGACTGAACCTACTGTCATCTGAGAATAGTACGCATACCCAGTCCGGTTCAGTCCAATTGTGATGCTCACGACACCATTGCAAACGGGCAGTACGGTGCTGTCTGGTCAATGGGACACACACAACAGGTCTGCGTGCGTATAGTCCTCCTCCCCTCAAACATCTGGCAACAGTTTTTCGGGAGATCTGCTTTCCTGAGGCAGCAAGAAACTGATTTGCCACCTGCTGAGCTGCGGTGCGCCTGTTCCTTTTTGCTGATAGGACGATATATCTGTCTTCTGCAGGCGGCGTTTTTCTAACACTTCTTCTTACTAATATCCCGCACTTATTCTAATTTTCCACATTTTGCTTCCTTTCATTTTGTGGTTGCTATGGATGATAGTGTTATTCGTCCTTAGCAATTGTCCAGCAGTATATATATATATATATATATATATATATTGTTTCTCTCGCTCTTTTTTAAAATTAATTTTCTCTTTCATACACTTGTTGAGGGGTATGGCATTTTCATCCACTCCACAGATATCTGCATCTATATTTCTTCCTTAACCGCCAAAAAAACCATAGTTTTCTGGATGGAGTTGGTAAGGTGTGGTCTAAGTTATTTATTTTTTTAAATAATAAATTTTCTGATACATTTTATTATTTTTCTCGTAATATTGTGTTAACTTTCAATCAAAAACTTTTTCACGCGTCTAAAGTGAATTCTCACACAAGAAGAAATTTTGCAAGTGATAAATTAATCAGATTCTGAACTTAGTGGTCTCTCTATGTCGCAGATAAAACATACGAATCAGGTATACTGGAAGGATAGTCAAAAAACAGATGACAGCGATGAAAGAAAAACATGGAAATATTTGTAATGAAAAGCCAATTTAAGATCATCCTTTGCCATCAAAGCCTCTTCTCTTGAAAGCATTCATTTAAATGTTTTAGCTACAGCAAATTCTTGGTTTCAGTACAAAAAAGATGCAAATCAAAAACAATTCCTTCGAAAAATCAAAATGGATCTCTTAAAATATAAGTTAGATATTGTTGAAGAGAGAGAGAAAGCTGCATCTCTCCACCTACTATTGAAAGTATTTTAACTGATGATGTAGATGACAGTGTCGTGATTCCTCCCGCAAAAAATCTTAAGTATTATAATCCGTCTGCTAAAAGCATGACATGTAACGATATTCAATGTGTTGTTGGCATTTCAAGGCCTCGCAAATGCTTATTTGAAAATTGCGAAAGTAGTTCGAAAATACATTGTGAAAAATGCAATGTTTATTTATAAAGAGTGTTTTTTTTCAGGTATAGAAGTTTAAATTGGCATTACTTTCCAAGATGGGGACCGATTTAACAGCTGTCAAGTGATTTATTCTCAGTTTGGTTTGGCAATTCATCACAACGATCATCAAGCAAGGCGTAGATTCGTCGAATGAGCCCAAAACAAGATTGCCGTTGTTCCCGATTTTCATTAGCGAATTTTGTTTAGCGATGAAGCGCACTTCTGGTTGAATGGCTACGTCAACAAACAAAACTGCCGCATTTGGAGTGAAGCTAATCCACAAGTGTATGTCGAAACACCGTTACATCCAGAAAAACTGACTGTTTGGTGCGCTTTATGGGCTGGTGGAATCCTTCTTCAAAAACTATGAAGGCCACAACGTTACAGTCAATGGTGATCGGTATAGAGCCATGATGACTAACTTTTTCATTCCTGAATTGAACAATCATGATGTCCAGGAGCTGTGGTTCCAACAAGAAGGTGCAACATGTCACACAGCTCGTGCCACAATCGATTTATTGAAAGACACGTTTGGTGACCGCCTAATTTCACGTTTTGGACCTGTGAATTGGCCTCCAAGATCTTGTGATTTAACACCGCTAGACTATTTTCTGTGGGGCTATGTAAAGTCATTGGTCTATGCGGATAAGCCACAAACGCTTGACCATTTGGAAGACAACATTCGCCGTGTTATTGCCGATATACGGCCACAAATGTTGGAAAAAGTCATCGAAAATTGGACTTCCAGATTGGACTACATCCGAGCCAGCCGTGGCAGTCCTATGCCAGAAATAATATTTAAAATGTAATGCCACAAGATTATCTTTCGAATAAAAAAAATTCATGTCAATCTAATAATACATCGTTGTTTTATTGCAATTTAAAGTTCTATACCTCTAAAAAAAACACCCTTTACTTGTAAAAACAAAAACATGCTTTAAATATTTTCACACCACCTAATTAATGAGTCAACAATAGAATTAATTTCCATCAATAATTTCCTTGATTGTAACATTTTTTGTTGAATCATAAGTTTGTTTCTTCTATCAACTTGGAGCTAAAGAATGTAAAACTCGTAAAGTTTCCCAGGTGACGTTTTCACTGGTATAGGCCTACCCGTACGATCGTGCGGCTACCGTCTAATTCCAAGGGGGACCAAAATTTTTATTATTATTTCTTTTTCCAGTATCATTGTAGTCAATACAGTGTTAATAACCTGAAGAATTTAGTATTTAAAGATAAAAATATTTCTCTCGGGTCTTAAAGGGATATAGATGAAGGGAAAAGTAAAATAAAAAATATTATTTTTATTTTAAGTACTCTGTCATAAGGATTTGAGCTTGTTTTATGGTTATAAGTCAAAGTATTTTTTATTCAAGAAAAGCAGGTCTTTTTTAATTCTTTTTAACATTTTTTTATGAGAGAGCCACTACTAAATAGTTATAAATACTTCAACAGCTCCTTTAGAATTAAATATTTATATATAAAAAAGTTACTGTCAAAATTAAAGCTCACTATAATGTAGAAGACGGAAAACAGCTTCGATCCGACTGGGTGATTCGATGGTGTGGGGAGAACTGAGGTTATATGAACCGTTGCAAAGTTCATTGTCTTACTCACTGCTCAGTACTCATTTATCAATAACCATCACTTTGGGTTTTTTGTACTGTAAAAAAAAAATAAATAAATAATTTTATTTGAGTCTAAAATCATCGAATCAAAAGTATGTCTTTTACGATTTTTTCGAAAATTCAACCCTTTTGTGGCAATATTAAATTTTGAAATTATTGTTTTAATTATTTTTCTCTTATTCTCTATACAATAGAACATCTTTCCCCAATATAGGTAGATTCGAATTAATAAGAATTTTTTCCCCTCCATATAACCACAATTTACTCTATTATATATACACTAGCCGTTACCCACCCGCTTCACTGCGTATTTAACGATGTTGTATAAATGTATACTGTTTACATATATATGAATTAATGATATCTAGCATTAAGAATTCGACTGTATTGAAAAATAAATTTATAGCTGTAACTCTCGCCTCTTGATATAAAAAGGGCATAAATTAAAATATCTAATTTATAGTTATATCTAAAATAGAAGTAGAAAGATTTTTTGCGCTCACTTAACCTAAAAATCAAGTTGATTTCCTCCATAGCAACTTTCAGTAGTACTTTACTCCATAAAACAAATATACGTGCTAAATTTCAAGTCTAAATATAACAGAGCAAAAACGGAATTTTTATAATCAATACCTCGTTGAGAGCATTCTTAGCGGACTGCAATTCAACAAAAGAAGCATGCAAACCAAATTTTATTATTATAGTCTTAGCAGTTCCAAAACGGGAATTTTGTTTATCAATACGCCCCAATAACTCTACCCACTCACCCACCCTGGAGTTGATTTCCGTAAAATCCATTCTTAGTGGAACTCTATTCAACTATATATATATATATATATATATATATATATATATATATATATATATATATATATATATATATATATATATATATATATATATATATATATATATATATATATATATATATATATATATATATATATATATATATATATATATATATATATATATATAAAGAAACGTGGTCACCAAATTTCAAGTAAATGGGTTAAATTCAAAAACAGGAATTTTTCTATAACACGCCTTAATCTCTTGCAACCCCACTCCTTTGGGGGTCCGTTTTCGCAAAACTCTTTGTAAAAGGAACTCTATTCCATGAACGGAACATACCATCTAATTTTCAAACTGGTGGGCCTATTAGTTAAAAAGCTGAAATATTTATCTATTACGCCCCTTAATCCCCCTCAGTGACTCTTGGGGATTAATTGCCCCAAAACTATTTTGTAGCGGATCCTTACGCCATGAAAGGAATCCGCTTACCAAATTTTAAGACTGTACGTCTAATATTTTAAAAATGGAAATAATTATCTATAACGCCCCTTAAGCCCCCGCAATGACACTTAGGAAACGATTTTCACAAAACCCATCTTATAGCAGATCTCTACTCAATGAATGGAATCAGCTTATACTCAATTTCAAGATTTTACGTGTAAAAGTTTAAAAATGGAAATAATTATCTATAACGCCCCTTAAGCCCCTGCAACGCCACTTAGAAAGCGATTTTCACAAAACCCATCTTATAGCAGATCTCTACTCAATGAATGGAATCAGCTTACTCAATTTCAAGATTTTACGTCTAAAAGTTTAAAAATGGAAATAATTATCTATAACGCCCCTTAAGCCCTTGCAACGCCACTTAGGAAGCGATTTTCACAAAAGCCATCTTATAGCAGATCTCTACTCAATGAATGGAATCAGCTTACTCAATTTCAAGATTTTACGTCTAAAAGTTTAAAAATGGAAATAATTATCTATAACGCCCCTGGGGGGGTCGATTTTCACAAAACCCATTTTGTAGCGGATATGTTCTTTGTGAAAGGAATCCGCTTATCAAACTTCAAGACTATATGTACGTCTAATAGTTTAAAAATGGAAATAATTATCTATAACGCCCCTTAAGCCCCAGCAACGCCACTTAGGAAGTGATTTTCACAAAACCCATCTTATAGCAGATCTCTACTCAATGAATGGAATCAGCTTACTCAATTTCAAGATTTTACGTCTAAAAGTTTAAAAATGGAAATAATTATCTATAACGCCCCTGGGGGGGTCGATTTTCACAAAACCCATTTTGTAGCGGATATGTTCTTTGTGAAAGGAATCCGCTTATCAAACTTCAAGACTATATGTACGTCTAATAGTTTAAAAATGGAAATAATTATCAATAACGCCCCTTAATCCCCTGCAACTCCACTTAGGAAGCGATTTTCACAAAACCCGTTTTGTAGCTTATTTGTACTCTATGAGAGGAATCCGCTTATCAAATTTGAAGACTGCACGCCTAATAGTTTAAAGATGGAAATAATTATCTATAACGCCCCTTAAGCCCCGCAACCGCACTTGGGAAGCGATTTTCAGAAAACCCATCTTATAGTGGATATCTACTCAATGAATGGAATCTGCTTACTCAATTTCGAGATTTTACGTCTAATAGTTTAAAAAAGGGGTTAATTGCCTATAACGCCCCTTAATTCTCTACAACGCTACTTGGGAGTCGATTTTGACAAAACCCATTTTGTAGCGGATCTCTACTCTATGAAAGAAATCCGCTTACCAAATTTCAAGACTGTACGTCTAATAGTTTAAAAATGGAAATAATTATGCATAACGCCCCTTAAGCGCCCTCAACGCCCTTGGAGGTCGATTTTCGTAAAAATCATTATGTAGGGAATCTCTACTTTATGAAAGAAATCTGTGTACCAAGTTTTTTTCAAGAATGTACATGTAATAGTTTAATAATGGAAATAATTATCTATAACGCCCCTTAAACCCCCGTAACGTCCCTTGGGACAAAAATCTTTGCAAAATCCGTTCCTAGCTGATGTCTATTCCATGAAGGGAACCTATTTACTAAATTTCAAATCTGTAGGTTTAATAGTTCCGGAGATATCGTTATTAGTCAGTGAGTGAGTGAGTCGCTTTTCTCCTTTATATACATAGATGTATCGTAGTGGCCGGTGTTGTGTTATTTTTGGAATGTTAGTAGGGTTTCAGGAAAACATCTTCTAAATGGAAGTTTAACATTTTTATTTTGGCACACACATCAAAAGTTATAATCACGGTGGTATTTCACACTTTCATAGCACACGCAGTCAGATAAAGCACAAAGAATAAAAGAGCTGTACATTTTCACGTTGACGAGCTGGAGATAAACTTGCGACGATTATATGGCGAAAGCAAAGCACACAAAGAGACAAGCAGCAGCGACGTTCTGGAGGACACAACACAAAGACAAAGAGAGCGCGATCGCACAAGATTTTCGCTTTACATACCGGCAGTGACAAGCGCGTGACTATTATGTAATAGTAGTTCTGATTGGATAGAATGGGCGAGACAGGGATTTCGCACTAGTTGATTACGATTAAGATTAAAGTGTTCTTTTTGAACCAGTGAATTAAAGCTTGTTAAAATATTAATAAAAAGAGTTAGTTAAAAGGATGCTAGAAGGAATTATTACTTATCTATATATATATAGAGAGAGAGAGAGAGAGATTATAAATAATATTTTTTCTCTGTCATTCAAAATGATTTAATATGAACCTTTTGCATAGCAATTATCGAAATAATGAATAAACATTACTTTTAGAAAAGTTAGATATAAATTGGTTGTACCGAAAATTTCTGTCGGAATTTTTTAAAATTAACAATAAATTATATATGGGAAACTTTTTAAATCAATAATTTCAATGCATGAAAAGATATTTTCTTGTGTTATTATTTTTTCAACAATTTTCATGTTGAATTAATCAATTTTTCTGTGTGTGTACATTTTGGAAAGGGACTTCATTGTTCTATTTCTTGTTCTAAAAATTCCATTAGTATTTCTTTAAATTATCGTTTGCACTAGATATATTTTTTAAATCTTTCTGTTATAAGAAAATTTCTAAATCTCGCTCAATCATAATTAGCAAATTATATCTATAATTGGAATTTCATTTATAAATATATAAGGCACATGAAGCATTGTTGATTCGTGTCAATGAATAAAGTACACTAACTTACATCTTAGTTTTAATTATGTAAGAAGATTTTATTTATATAGTTTTATATAGAGAAGATCCATTTATATGTATTATAGATTCTAGGTCTTAGTTATATTTTTCGAAGATTAATCGACCTTTTCGTGCTCTTGTTCTAGTAAATACGGTAATAAAATCCTTCTCTTTCTCTCTGTATATATTGGAGAAAAGCGACTCACTATCTCAGAACGAGATTCCCGGGACTATTAGAAAGATAGATTTGAAATTTGGCAGGCATCTTTCTTTTACTAAGTAGAGATCCGTTAAAACGGTTTTCTGGAAATCAACTCCCAAGAAAGTTGCACAAGCATCATAGCAAATTCAGTTCTAGTTTTATAACTGTTAGACCCACAGACTTGAAAGTTGGCAGCAATGTTTTTTATTGTTAACATAGTATTACATAGTATTGTAAACATAGTTTTTTATGCATACTTTTTAAAGAGCATGCATTAGTTTTTAATTCAATTAAAATATTTTGATTACAAATTCCAAAATTTAAAGGGATCTGAACTAAATTTCTGTGACTTTAGATTCCATTTTCATTTTTGTTTTCTTAATTAAATTTGCGTGCTTTTGCATTTAATTTATTAACGAACAAATGTATACTTTAAACATTCTCATAAAGCATTATCTATCCGAAACTTATTTCAATCCTCCCAAATAAACGTCTCAACACACACGTCTCAGGAAATTTCTAAGACTGACTTCTCTTAATTCCCCAAGTAGTTGTGGAAATACAGACTTTCCACGTTCACTTGTTACAAGAACACATCACTAATGCTCAACTTAAACATGAGTCGTGAATATCATTAATTCCACATCAGAATTCATAATGAAACCAAATGACTAATACATTCCTTTTGATAGTATCCTTTTCCATTTATTCCTCAAACAAAAGGTATGATACCAAATTCCACTGATAGCGAAACATGTTCTTAATTAGCATTTTCTGCCCATGGTAATTACGTCCTTGATTTAGAGATACATTCCTTTTAAAGTCCTCAAATCGATTGCTTTTAACTTAATAAAGAGCCTTTGAATTGAACGTGATCGATGACGTTCCATCTCAATCGATTAATCGTTTTGTTTGAACTACCCTAGAGGCTTTTGTTCTAATCTCTCGAATGGAATTATCTTTCTGCACTTCTTACAATTCTCAACTTAAGAACCTCAGGAGGAGTTAAGTAATTTACTGGTGAAACTCAAACACACCAATTTTAAAATGCGATGAATATCTTTTAAGGTGAAACTTGTAGGCAAATGACTGTCAGAGCCGTGCTGATTGCCTTCCTCCTGATTGTTGTTTGTTTCTCCTTCTTTTGTTTGATTAATTAACGAAGAGATTTTGAAAAGAATGAAAAGTATGGGGCAAATATTACAAATGAAATTTGGCAACAGTTTGGAAAGTAAATGTTTTTCTTTCCACAGAAACAGTAGATGTGATATATTGAATACATCTTTTAGCTATTATTCACAAGAGAAAGCTTGTTTTCTATAATATAATATTTATATTACAGAAAAGCTTCTTTTTGGAATTACCATCTAGTAAAGAACTGCTCCTAAAATAGAATTTTTTTAAAAAACAGGTCACTTAATTATTGATTTAACACTGTCTTTACTGATGTGTGTGTGTGTGTGTGTGTGTGTGTGTGTGTGTGTGTGTGTGTGTGTGTGTGTGTGTGTGTGTGTGTGTGTGTGTGTGTGTGTGTGTGTGTGTGTGTGTGTGTGTGTGTGTGTGTGTGTGTGTGTGTGTGTGTGTGTGTGTGTGTGTGTGTGTGTGTGTGTGTGTGTGTGTGTGTGTGTGTGTGTGTGTGTGTGTGTGTGTGTGTGTGTGTGTGTGTGTGTGTGTGTGTGTGTGTGTGTGTGTGTGTGTGTGTGTGTGTGTGTGTGTGTGTGTGTGTGTGTGTGTGTGTGTGTGTGTGTGTGTGTGTGTGTGTGTGTGTGTGTGTGTGTGTGTGTGTGTGTGTGTGTGTGTGTGTGTGTGTGTGTGTGTGTGTGTGTGTGTGTGTGTGTGTGTGTGTGTGTGTGTGTGTGTGTGTGTGTGTGTGTGTGTGTGTGTGTGTGTGAGTGAGAGAGAGAGAGACTTATATATATATATATAGGCTCTGAAAATTTCTTTTCTTTATTTTGAAATTTTATTTTTTTAAGAAGGTCAATTTTTCTAACTTTCTTAGCTTTCTTTTAGATTTCGTTACATTAAACAATATTCTTTATTAATATATTTCATAAGACATTTTCTATTTTATTGTTATTCAATATGATTAAAATTATGACGTTGTAGTGGCTTCTCTCTCTATAGTATATATATCTCATATCTCTATTTCTGTCTTATATATATATATATATATATATATAATTTATACCAGTCTCTCTCTTTACCTGTCTATCTATATCCTTCTCTTTTTCATTCACTCGTAATTTCTTTTAACTAACCTCTGGGTCTACTTTATGACGTTATTTCATTTGAGAACTTTGATTTGGGAAGGAACTGTAATATATATATATATATATATATATATAAATAAATATTATTTTATAAGAAGTGAAATATATATATATATATATAAATAGAGGTATTGATATTAAGAGATCCATATTCGGTGGTTCAAAAGTTGCTAAGAATATAGTGAGAGGACAAAGAGAAACTTGGGTAAGTAATAGCTCAATAGAGTATATCTGAGTGAACCCATTTGCAGAAATCAGAAAATAGATCCTCGCCTAGCTGTTAGCAGACTTCAATAAGAAAATCTTCAAGATAAGTAATATTATTATAAAATATAGTTTCGCAGAATTCTATTAGGAAAACCCTTTCATGTGCATAATTCTTTTATTTGACTTTTTATTCGTATTCTAAATGTTTTAAAATTGCTGTGATATATGTTGTTACTTCGGATTCCCCAATGTCTCACGTACACATACTCAAGACGAAACAATAGTTTCTAACACTTTGAACCATTGCTTCAGTGTCTATAGCAATTATGTCTAGAAGTAATATTACACGTTAAGTACAATATTCTGTGATAACAGTACTTGTGACCTATAATCATAATCTTTTTCATTTGGATATACCCTCACCTCAGTGGTGTGACGTACATCCCCTCCTCGCGATTGGGGTATTAGAATTCTAAAGGGCCTAGCTGATGCCAAGTACAAATTTAATCAATTGGGGCCCAAAACCTGACTTTGAAATGGGGCCCTGGTATTCTCCTTTACGCCACGGTCTCAGCTTGAGACATTGATCAGAAATAATTCTTAACATCAGACAAACAGAGCAGTTGAGTGAAAATAAGGTGAGATGAGAGAATTACCTCTGAGATTTGCGACGCTAGATATTAGCCTTAAGTTTTCAATACTAATAATTCATAAGTCCAAGAGAAAACATAGTAAAGCTCGAATGGTAATTGGTAGCTATCCTTCATTACGAAGGTATGCATTTAGCATCGTCAATCTTTTCTACGGGCGACTCGTAAAAAAAAGCTAAATTATTTTTAACGCAGTGAAGTTTACATCATATTTTTGTATATTTACATAAAATATAGCTATTTTTTCTGTTGAGTGTAATATTTATTTTATTTCAGTTCATTAATACTCATTTTCTATTTTTAATAGAATAAAAATATATAACATTTTATCATACCATACGATATTTTGAAAAATAAGTTAAATTAATTTGTTTGGTTAAAAACTAAATAAAAATTACTTCGTCTAAATTGTCGTGCTCGTGTAGGTGTTATTATCTTCATTAATGAATCTGCATATTACCAACAATTGGGCCTAATATTACTGAATTTCTCAATTTAGAAGTATCATTCATATAATTCAAACTAAAAGTAAATCGAAATAAAAAAATTGTATAAATAAGGGTTTGGGAACATGGTTCCTTTACAGTCGCAGTGCATTTTAGGCATGTGAATTTGATGAAACGCATTCTCTCATTATCTTTCTCAGTCGACATTTCACTACTTTTTGAAATTATATATGAAATATTTCTTCTTCCATTAATGATTAAAATATTATCGAATTTATTTGAACTGATTAGTTTGGATTGTACTTTATCATAATTATCCACATTATAAAAAAGAATTTCTATTATTTATTTTAACAATTTAACCATATTACATTAAATTTGATTTTATTGATAACTACAAATAATTAAAGTTTTACTTGTTTACTTATGTTATATGTACTGTTTTCGCATTTTTTTGTGTGTGCAAAGATATACGAGTATATATTTTACATTCAATGACAAATTATTTTTTTAAGTATTTGCTATAAAATTAATCAATAAATATTAATAAATTATACCTGTTAAAAATTAAAAAAAAATTACTAGCCCATATTTAGATACAAGTTTAAAAGATAAATTTTGGTTACATTTTCGGTTACATTTTCGATTACAAGTTAGCTTAAATATTTCAAAGACAAACTTCTTATTAAGTTAAGCATGTAATAACATATACGTAAATTCAAGTTAATTTAATTTACATTTAATGTTATTGTATACACTCAGATTTTTACTTTTTACTTTTGGTTACACATGTATACGCAATTTTTATTTTGTGTTAATCTAGTATTTTATTTATTATTACATTAACTGAATAATTAAATTATATTTTTTTTTTCTTTTCAAAAATTAAGTTATAAGTCTTTGATAGATTTTAAATTTTTAAGGCAATAATAAAAAGCTCTGTAAACTCGAAAAACTTAATTTTTTTAAGGAATAGCGTAAATAGAAATAAAATTTGTATAAGTCTGATTTTTTTATTATGTGCAAGAGATTAAATCGTCAGAAAAAAATCTTCGAAAAAATATGATTTTGAAGCAATCAGGAAGCATGAAATTATTAAAAGAATAGCCTAAAGTAAACCTTGTCTCAGTAATATCTTCAGGCGAAAACATAAATAAATTCCAAAATTTTAATTTAAAGAGAAAGATATATTTCCTTTTAATGTGGATTAACTATACTGTTGAGAATCAATCTAATATAAAGAGGGAGAAAAAATAACAAGTTAAAATTCTCTCTTGCTGTCAAATAAAAAATAAAGAATGTGTTTTTTTAAATAAATTTTTTAAGATTTTGAAAAGAAATTTAAAATAAAAAAGGTAGAAAGTTATTTGTATAGCTAGAATGAGCTGTGACATTAAACTTTAATTTCTTCCATTTTCTTTCGTATGCTATTTAAAATTCTTTTAGGATTTTAAAACTATAATTAAAAAATGTTTTCAAGAGTATCTAATTCTTAACTAAATCGACAGCTATTCATTCAGAAGAGATCGAGATGAAGAACAACAAATAAGAACAAAGAGAAGAACAAATCAAAATCGATTTTCTTTACATGTAAAAATATCATACACAAATCTTTATTATTTTTTTAAAATATAATTTGAATATATTTTTCGGCAAAATTAAAACTCATTTAGGAAACCTTATTTCAGAAAGCTACACAAGACCTTAAATCCATAAGTTACTCATTCTAATTGTTCTTTTGAAACAGAACTTTTACTTCAAAACGTCTAAAGTTCACAGATGTAAAATGTTTTTAAAATTTTTTAACAAAAAACTTTTAAACTTTTTTTAACAAAAAAGTAACAAATTATTCAATGATCATGTTTAATGTAATTAACTGTGTTGCAAAATTCTTTTAATTTGTTACTATTTTAAAAAAAACCCTCATCTTACAATGCTGAAATAAATTAAGAATTTTATAAATAGACTCGTAACATCATCAGCGTTTATAAATGCATCATAATTCATGATAGAAAAATGTAATTGCGATTGAAAATTACATCTTTCTTATACAAATAAACGTTTTAGATACGTATATTACACTGCTGGACAATTGCTAAGGACGGATAACACTATCATCCATAGCAACCACAAAATGAAAGGAAGCAAAATGTGGAAAATTAGAATAAGTGCGGGATAGTAGTAAGAAGAAGTATGAGTATGCAAATTTTTTTCCCACGTCTGTTCATCACGTGATAGCGTCCATAAGAGCTTTAAAGGTTTTGACGCGTGTGGACAGTTGTTGTTTCAAGTCAAAGTTTTACAGGAAAGATTTAATAGACGAACTTAAAATTTTTGGCATGTCTTCCCGACAACACATAGATGATTTTATGCGTGGCCGAATTATTGAAAAGATTGAAGAAGGGCGAAAAATAGCAGATGTTGCCAGGGAGTTCGACATCGCTCACAGCGTTGTTTCACGGCTGTGGAAGTCATTTAAAACTACTCGAATGTGTAGTAGACGGCACGGGGGAGGTCATGTTAGAAGTACGACGCCTGCAGAAGACAGATATATCGTCCTATCAGCAAAAAGGAACAGGCGCACCACAGCTCAGCAGGTGGCAAATCAGTTTCTTGTTGCCTCAGGAAAGCAGATCTCCCGAAAAACTGTTGCCAGACGTTTGAGGGGAGGAGGACTATACGCACGCAGACCTGTTGTGTGTGTCCCATTGACCAGACAGCACCGTACTGCCCGTTTGCAATGGTGTCGTGAGCATCACAATTGGACTGAACAGGACTGGGCATGTGTACTATTCTCAGATGAGAGTAGGTCCAGTCTGTCATCGGATTGTAGACGCCAACTGATCTGGCGCGAGAGTGGTACTGCTTATCGTCCAGAAAATATCCAGGAAAAGGACCGATATCCGACATGCAGTATCATGGTGTGGGCCGGCATCATGATCAACGGCCGCACGCGCCTTCATGTGGTTGCGAATGGGACTATGACGGGCCAATGATACATTGATGAAGTTCTACTTCCTCATGTTCGTCTTTTCCATGGTGCTGTCGGTGATAAATTTGTTTTTATGGACGACAACGCAACATGTCATCGAACACTCGCTGTTCAGGATTGTCTAAACAGCGAGGGTATTCAACGTCTCGTATGGCCAGCGCGTTCTCCAGATCTAAACCCCATTGAAAATGTGTGGGATGCTTTGGGGAGGCAAGTTGCTGGTCGAAACTATCCTCCGACAAACAAGAACACCCTCATCCGTTCACTCACAGAGGAATGGGATAAATTGCCTCAACAGCTGCTGGATAATGTTGTGCAAAGTATGGTACGACGTGTGGAATGTTGCATCACATTCCACGGTGGACATATCCCGTACTGATACCTTTCTTTAAGGTGCCTGCTGACTTTTAGATGCATTGTTCCATTTCTCCGTACGCAGATCAAATGAACATTTTTTTTCTTTCAGATGTTTCACAGCTTTTGTACTTTCCAGAACAATAAATATTCTTTATTCTAATGTCTGAACAGTGTGGCAACTATATTTTATCCTACTAGGCCTCATGTCTCGCTTAATATTATGCTACATAGCAATTTGTGATCCGTCCTTAGCAATTGTCCAGCAGTGTATTTCAACACCAGATGTTAAAAGCAATAAACGAATTTAACTACTCAGCGTTCAAAACACGAATGCAAAATTCATGAAAAAAACATAGACATATATATAGGTACACAATTTTTATAATATCGAATAAACTTTAATAAATGCTTGAATATTACGTACCTTTCATATAATGATTTTAAGATAATCCTAATACTAAATATAAAAAAAATACGAAACGCGCAGATTAAATCCTAATTATTGGTTCAAGGTTACACACACACACACACACAGCTGAACTAATTTATTCTAAAACTATGAAATTAGATATTTTTCTGTACTATTTTTTTAGCTGCATGTTACAAAGATTTAGTAAAAAGCAATATACGTATGTATAGAATTTAAATACTTAATTTGCAGGCGATATTTTTCTGTGACTTACGAAAGGCAAACGATTTTCACAAAATATTTTAAAGTATTAACAAATAATAATATTACACTAGGAAAACAATACTACACTTACGAGTAGCATAACATTAATAATCTTATTACCATGAAAAATTTAATTCTTTATTCTGGAAAAATTTTTTATCTGACAAGGGGAAGGCACGACTAAGGAAATTCATTTGGGATCAAGACTTGGTGTAATAGTAGTACTCCTTTAGGGTGTTCATCCCTCAATGTAATTCCGCTGAATGGCCTGTCAATTCGGAGAAATCAGCCTTCGAAATTCATGCTTAGCTATTATAAATTAAATTTTAATTTTCCGCAACGAGTTCGTAGCTTGATTGGTAAATCGTCTGCTTACTATGCGCCAGATCAGGATTCGATTCCTCGTGATCAACTTTTTTTCTTCAAGTCATTTAATTATTTTTTAATTAAATAAATAAATTTATGAAAGGTTTATTAAATATTAAATGATATTTTTTGTATTTTATAAAGTAAAAAATTTAAAATATACAACTTAAATTATTTATTAGCAAAATTATTTAAAATTATTATTAATTAAAGATATTTAAAATTATTTTAATTAAAAATATTTAAAATAATTATTAAATAAAAATATTTAAAATAATTGTTAATGAAAATTATTTAATTAATTATTAATGAATTTAAATTAGTAAAGTAAGTGTTAATTATTAAAATTAACTAATTAATTGCTATTTATTATAATTAATTAATGTTTATTATACTTAATTAATTAATTACTTAGTATTAAACATTAGTATTTATAAGAAATATTACTAATTTATTATTAATTTATTATTAAAACTATTATTAATTTATTATTAAAATTATGATTTATTATTGAAATTATTATTAATTTATTATAAAAATTATTATTAATTTATTATTGAAATTATTATTAATTTATTATAGAAATTATTTAAATAAATTTATTAAGATTATTTAAATAAATTTTTTGAAATTAAATGAATTTATTTGCAAAGAACTTATTAAATATTTTATAAAATTATAAAAAAATTAAATTAATAATAGATAAAAAAGACATATTTTTTATTATATTAATTATAAAATAATTAATTTAATAATAATATCATATATTTTATAAGTTATTTTATGTTATGTATAACATTTTATTTATAGTATATTGTATTTCACATTATATAAAACTATTTGTAACTAACTTTTTTTGTAAAATTTCATTTAATATTTATTTTATACATTTTATTATAAATATTATTTATTAATAAAAAATATATTTATATAATTATTTATATAATTACATTAATTTTTTTACTTTATAAAATACAAAATATTTTCAAAAAATATCATTTACTATTTAATAAACCTTTCATAAATTTATTTATTTAATTAAAAAATAATTAAATGACATGAAGAAAAAAAGTTGATCGCGTGGAATCGAACCCTGATCTCACGCATATTAAGCAGACGATTTACCAATCAACCTACGAACTCGTTGCGGAAAAATAAAATTTAATTGTAGAAAAGCTAAGCATGAATTTCGAAGGCTGATTGCTCCGAATTGGCTGGCCATTCGGCGGAATTACATTGAGGGGTGAACACCGTAAAGGAGTACTACTATTACACCAAGTCTCCATCCCAAATGAATTTCCTTAGTCATGACCTCTCCTTGTGAGAAAAAAGAAAGAAAATTTCTAGATTCGAAAATTAATGAATTAATTAGTTTATCACACCTTTTATTTATGAAGCGGTAGACAATTTTAAAATTAAAATGATAATACTTTCCACTTTTAACTTTAAACATCCCAAAAAGAAAACAAAAGTAAAATCATTTCAACAAAAGTTTAAAAACATTTTTGTAAGAATTGTTACTACTAGACAGAGGTTTACTTTTTTAAAAAACCATTTTCACTGTAAAGTACATTATTGTATAAAATGATTCCGGGTACCTGTTATAATCTCACAGAAAAGTTCATTCACGTCCCGCCTCCATTTTGTACACATTATAACCATTGTATTCACTTTTTCAGTATCCATCAGCTTCAGGGGCTTAGCTAATGTTGTATCAGCCATATCAATGATACGGAACCCCCAAGTTACAGGGGCCCCAACAAATATAACTACAATCCCACTAACAAGGCTCTCATATCTAAAAAGGCCCCAAAAGGAATTTTGATACAGCGCCAACCACAGATCTAGCTACGCCAGTGATCAGCTTTATAAAAAATTCTACTTATTTTTATTTAGGTGAATGAATATAACTATAAAATCAAATAAATAAATAATTGGCTAAAAAAATTTTTTTTTTAAATCCACATATTTTTTTTCCTACAAACTACAAAGCTTCCTTGACTTACAATTGAGTTCCATTCCGACTAATAAGTCATAAGTTTGTTTTATGTTTTTCAGCACTAATCTTATTTTAAAATTTATTAACATCGTACAATAAATACAAAAACTCAATCGTTGTATAATTATTGTGAATAACAAGAAAAATACATAATGTATGAAAAGTATAAAAATCTGAAGACAAATTCATCTATTGTGCGCACCGTAAATAATGCAAAACCTTACGAAATGTAAAAATAATAAATAATATTTTTTACCGTGTGAATAACCGTAAATTCAGTAGTTTTCAAGGACAGGAGAAGGTGCATTTAAATCCTACTTTTTTAATTCGTGAATAATTCATATTTTTCGGAAGAAAATACTTAGTATCGAATACACTTTCTTCGAATAATTGGATGCCAAAAAATTCACTTAGTCAGCATTTAATGCTAAATATATATAACTCTAATGTATTAAAACAAAAATAATTAAAATGAACTTACTGGGATGAAACCTTTTACTCCTTATTTACTTTTTAGGGCGATAAAATCTGTTAAAACCTTCTAAGACAAAATACGTATGCGTCATAGTAAATAAAAAACCATTTTATTACTAATTGGATTCTCATAGAACCAGGAGTCTGCCCTCATCACCGGTAGAGATTGATGACATTTTCGATATGTAATGAATGATAATGGATTTAAACAGAGTTCGTCGTCCAAAATATTCAGTAAAAGGTTGATTGCATGACTTGATATTATGTTCTAAATGTATATAAAGGAATAAATACAACATATGCCAGAAGAAGAAGATCTTATAGAACTTGCTAACAATTTGCTGTCATTATGCTTGTGCATACAATACTTTCTTTCCAAAATGTAGAAAAAATTATTTTATAAAGTTCTAGAGGGATTAAACTAAATCCAATACACACACAAAAAAATATTTAGCTTTCTTTAAAATCTCTATTTATATTGATATAGAACAGTTTCTTAAACTAGGGGTAGCGTGACTTAGCAGCCGAGGGGCGCCAAAAATTTTAGGATTTTTGATATATTTTTTTTGCATAAAATAACTTGTTCCCCATCAATAGTTATAATTTTATTGTTTATTTAGATTCTTATTCATGAAATCCAATAGATCATTTAATTGTTTATTTATATTCTTATTGGAGTATTGATAAAACCTAAAGAATATTGAAGTATTTCGTCCGGTGGTGTTGACTATTCCAAGATTTAATAAAAATTTAAAATAATCAAGCACACATCCTTCCCAATTGGTACTAAAATCTTGTATATACCGTAGTTATATAATAAAAGATGACGATTTCAGAAGTGAACTCAAAATAGCTACACTTAATAAACAAATTATAGTTTATGTATGAAATATAACTAATCCTTTATTTTTATCATTTTCAGGAGTATTTCATCTCTTCGAAATATTGTTTCTCATAGCAACCTGAGAACGTTTTGGAGAAATTGCATTTTTTAATCTGAAAAAAAAATTATGTGATAAAGCTTCTAAGTTATATAAACTATTTTTTAAAACAAAAAGTGGCCTTCAAATCAATCTGAATTAAGTAACTATGAGAATTCAAAAAGCTCAAAACATAATCAAGCAGAAATAATTTTAGTAATGAAAATTGAAATTAATAACCCTTTTACACTGAACAAGTTGATTGTGCTCGAAAATATTTTTAACTACTTCAATTTTAGAGTGGAAAATGCTTTAAAATGATACCGAAACCAAAACCTAAGCTCAGAAAACTTAGTATTTGAAAAACTAATTTGTAATCAGATCTGAAATTTGGTGGCAACTAGACAATGATATGGGCCACAAGAAAGTGCAAAAAAAAAAATTCCGTATATTTGAGATTTGAAGGGTAATAATGTGTACCCTTAAACCAAAAACTACACAAACCAGTACCTCTTATTTAGAATTACGACTAAAAGATGACACTTGAGCATGTTCGGGGGTATTAACTTTCTCTACAGGGCTGAAAATATGAACAATATTCAAATATATGTAATTCTTTGAAATTAAAATGTAATAATTTGAATCATTTACTCATTATTTATAAAGGAATGGGGCTTCAGAAAAGTATAAAATGTTTAAAATATAATCATAATTTAAAAAATTATAAGCCTATGAAAATAAGAAACATTTCTATAAGAAATATTAAGTTTTACGTTGCGCATGCTATTTTCTAAAATAGTAGCTTTAATTACCAGTTATAAGTTGATTAAATTTAAATTTATCCTTATTACACTGTAGTATTTTTATATTAGTAGAATAATAAATTATATTTTTTTAAAAAATAAAAAAATTACATTTTCAGTTTTTTTTAAAAAAATTTCAATATTTTTCAAATATTTTGAAATACAAAAGATATATTATTCTTAAATGATGTAGGGCTTAAAGAGTAAGAAAAATTTTAAAATTCTATAAAGTTTTATGTATCAGAGGCTACTATTTTAGAAAATAGCGTGCGCAACGCAAAAACACTATTTAATATTTATTACAAAATTATTTCTTATTTCCATATGCTTATAATTTTTAAAATTATGATTATATTTCAGACATTTTGTACTTTTTGAAGCCATAATCCTTTGTAAATCATGTGTAAGAGATTCGAATTATTTAATTTAAATTTAAAAGAATTATACCTGTTTGAAAATTGTTTATATTTTCCCTCCTCGAGACAAAATTAACTCCCCTGAGACCCCTTCGGCACTTTCCTACTACTTGCCCACAAATTGTCAGATAGCAAAATCCTTTTTCATATTTTTAGAAACTATCTTTGCCGCTATTTTCTCTTATATTCTACCTTTTATCTTTAAGAGGTGTATATATTTGCTAGACACACTTAAACCATTTGTTGAAATTATTTTCCCGACGATTTCCCAACATTCCATGAGAAAGAAATGCACCGACTGCCAACCACCAGAAGTCAATTGTTAACCACCAATGTGTGCTGAAGATTTGGTAGCAGAAAGAAAACTAAAACACACGACGCCATTGCACTCTGAACTACAAACTCGGTTTATATCCTCGAACAACTAAAAATCTATTATTTGCTGCTATCGAATAAAGAATTTTTAATCTAATATATATTATAAATGCGAAAGTTTGTGAGTATGTTTGGGGGTCTTTCACGCAAAAACAACTGAGAATAGATTTTGATGAAACTTTACAGTAATATAGCTTATACATCAGAATAACACATAGGCTATAATTTATAGCATAGGATATAATTTATAAAGATTTTGTTTGAAGTGTCCAAAATAAAACGATATTTGTTAAGTAAGTAGGAAAAAATTCTGCCATCTTCAAGCAATTCTGGCGTGCGCTGCAAAAAAGCCTACCACAGCATATATCTATTTTTTGTTTGGGAAAAACCCTTTTTATTTTGGCTACGCAAGGTGCTCGCTTCTAATTAATTCCTCTGATCAGCATAATGCCTAATTTTTTTTTATTTCAGAATAAAACTAAGTTTTGAAGGGAGAGGTTGTTATAAATCTCTCTTTATTTTAATGTTTTTTTATGATTTTATTATGCACATTTAGTAGTAAGAAATTGATCTTTCTTCAAAATAAATGCTTTTATCAGTTCTGGTACTTAAAGTAAATAAACTTTCTCTTTCACACTGCATCATTTGGACAAATTTTCAAAATTTGTTTGTGGTTAGTAGTTAATTGTAATGCTACAATTTTAATTGAATGGGCAGATATTGCATTTTGGAGTGAGTGAGTGAATATTAACGTCGCACTGTTCAGCTACACGAGGGCTTTTGGCAACGTATCACGTAATTTTGAACCATGGTCAAGAGTGATGTGGACGAAACCTGAGCTGGCACCCCCTTCTCCTAACTACCACACCACACCAACTTAGAAGGAATATTCTACCAATACTTCGCAGGAATATTCTTTGAAATCCACTCTTCCAAGATTTATGGCAGAAAGGGTTCTATGATAAGTATTTTAGCGAGGAAGGCTAATAGTTTTGTAGCAGATATTGCGTTTTAAGCGGATTCCAAGGATTATTATTTTTGTCCCGAAAAAATAGTTTATGTCAAAATTTAAGTGTCTTATGTTTTTGTATGTTAATGAAGACCTTAAAAAATTATTTGACTACTTATTTTAAGTGAAAGGTGTATATAATTAATTTTACGGTGGAATATCTTTAATTAATTTATTAACCCTAACGGATTAAATTTTCCAAAGTGGAGTATGTTGTTTATGTATATCCCTTAATTTTCAATGTAGTGATCCAAAAAAATATTGTACGAAAAAAACTGCAGTAAATCGTAATGCGGTGGATAAAGTATTGACGTGCATTTCGCCCCTACACGGCGAGTCTTACAAAGCTCTAATAAAGCTCGAGCTATGAAAGTAGCTAGGCATTTGCCAACTTGACTCTATCGTTAACATTTCGCTATGTTTTTCATTGAATCGCCATTACAGTTTAAGAAACGGCGTTGCTTGCGAATATTACAATTTTAACATAAAATAAATACAACAGAGAGTATTATTAATGTATTATGCCTTCAGATATAAATTATTTACACTATTTCAAGCGTTCATTACACAAAACTTTTAACAATGTGTTACTTTTGCTGAGCAGAGATCTGCTTAGGGAGATATTTTCAAAAATCGAATCTCAAGTGTGTTGCGGGGAGTTATAAATAAAAAAAAATCCTTTTTATCAGCTATTAGATCTACAGACTTAAAATTTAACAAAGGTGTTTTTTTTCTTTCTTTTTTTTTCCAGCTGAGATATGCAAAAAGCTTTTTTTTTTTGTTTTGTTTAATTTGAAATTCACGTAAAATTAACTCATTAAAAACTTCTTTATCCTTCAATCTGTGTTTCATTTTTCAGTTCTCCCGTGCGAAGAACGGGTATACCAGCTAGTTAAGAAATAAATTTTTAAAGAAAACGGAAAATTCTTTTCAATTTTCTAAGAAATTAAATATTCAAAGTGTTTACCTTCTGACTGCTTTTTAACGAATCGAAAATGTAACAAAACTATTTCAGAGTAATTTCTGTAGTGCCGGAAGAAATAAACTTAACAAGTTACTAACACGCTATCAAACGATCGCTTTTTAAAGGACGAAAAACCTACATTCGTGTAGAAGGCAAACACTTCGAGAGCATTTAATTCACACACACAAACTATATTAATTTTAAACTAAACCAATAAAGCTTGTTGACCAATTTGTGACTGTGATTGATAGCATGGTTGTGTAAGATAACATTAGCGACAAAAATCACTGTAAAATTATGAAAATTGTGATCCTGGTACCTAATAAGGAGATGGAGGTTGACAATTTTCTACATTTTCAAAAAAATGCGTATCATCTTTTTGTCTGTCTGTCTGTCTGTCTGTCTGTCTGCCTGCCTGCCTGCCTGCCTGCCTGCCTGCCTGCCTGCCTGTTATTCCCAGAACTAATATCACCCCTCCCTTATTCAATCCCTGTTCACTTGACATTGAGTTTCGGGTTCCCCTGTTTGTTAAATTATATTGTTAGAATTAAATACTTTGTTAATGTTATGCATGATCATTATATTAGTTATAAAGATCATACTAAAAAAGGGTCATAGTAAAGTCACCGCAGAGGTGTTTTGTGACGAACAAAAAAAAGCTACCGTAACAGAAGATACTTAACACCAGGTCTTCGAACCGGAACTAAATCGAAAACCGGAAAAAACCGTAATTTTGGTCGGAAGAAAATAGGAATTGAACCGAAAAAAAATATCGGTCTATTTCAGTTCGAAATATCTTCAGTCATTTTGTTACTGTAGCTGTGTTTTGTAATTAATCAATATTTTCTAATTTCAACTTCAGCCATATAATTATCAACATTACTTGTACATTGCTTCTCGATTTCCTGTTTTGATTTCACAAATACTTTTCTGTTTCAATTTCGCTCGAAACTACTAATAGAAGACAAATTTAATTCAATGAATGAACTAGAAGTATAGATAATTTAAGATAAGAGAGAGTATGCCACTACACACACAAAAAATAAAATTATTCCTTCTGAACTGAACCGAAAACCGCTATTTTTATCGGAACGAAAACCGGAACTGAGCCGATATACTTTTTTTTGTTGCTATTGTTAAACCGGAACGCAAAAAATTACGGTTCGAAACCCTGTTTAAAATCCTTTCTCAGTGCTAAAGTAGATATAAAAAGTGGTTACAAAGAAATTAAATTTAATATTGGAATTTATGAATAAGGTAAAGTCAAATTCAATAACTGAGAAGAACATTTCCATTTTGGACAGCTTTGCTACCTAAATAAGGATTATCCTAAATTCCCATTCAGAGGGCAGTTTATACTTTTAAATCAGATTAATCAAAAAAAAATTATTAAAATAAATTATTCTGATTTTTTTGGGGGGGATCTAAAATTATTAAACAAAGAATGGAGAATTTTTTTAATAAATAATAATACTTTGTGCATTCTTTTACTTATACTTTAATAAGAATTCGAATATATAACTTAAAATTTATGTTCAATAACTCTGCAATATGCTTATTCAGAGGGAAAAGTCATTTCCTCGAACGCCTATTGAGATAGAGACTACAAAGTCAAGATTCTTACGTAAACCCTAACATTCGCGTTACAAAAATGTAATTTATTGGTATAATATATCTCACAAATAAATAGTTACTAATAATTAACAACCAACTAAAAAATGTTTGCTTTTTTTTTCTCTCTTTGAGCTATTAATAATGATTTTAATTTTGTCCAGAAGCAAGGGGCTTAAAATCAAGGGTATTTTTTTTTATTATTATTCATGATCATAATTATAACCAGGAGAGAAGGATTGAAATTCTTTTGTCTAACTTTATAAAATTTATTCATATAATTACAACATGAAGTTATTTAAATCGACTTTGTGTTGCACTGATCCTTAAAGTAAAAAAATGTGTTTACGGATGTATTATTTAAATTTGTATGTTATCAGGAATCCAAAATTGTATATAGTTTTAATTTTTATTTATAGAGGCTGTCATTTTTTTCCCCTCTTTCTCTTGCCGCCGTGTGCATACTAAACAATCGGCGACAGCAGTGAAAAAATAGCTTTCACCACTAAAGTCACTGCTTGAAAACTCCATAAAATATTGATTTCGAGCTCATAAAAAAAGTATGGACTTGCGAATCTTCACCATTTACCAATTTTCTAGATCGAAATTATGGTATTCTAGGATGGTTGCTGTGACTGAAAAATCTCATCTCAAACCAAGGTGTTAAAAATTGCTTCATTCTAGAGAAAGGACGTGAACTGTATAAAAACCGCTCGATGACTCAATCTACATGCAGGAGACTATTAAGGTGAATATATTGTATCTGTATACAGTTTATTGAATATTATTTTTAATAGACACAATTATATTTTTTATAGCTGCATTATACATTTTTTGTGATTCTGTTAAACAAATATCCTATTACTGATCAAAATTTACAATTTAACACATGCATACCATATTGTAGATAAAATCAGTGACAGTCTGAACTTAATTCGTAATAAATGTCATCGTCAGGCAGAGTTTAGCTCGTCAGAACTCAACATCCTTCTACTGGTGAGATCTTGAAAATCAACCTTGTTATTCTCTTGGGGTTTCAAATTTAAGAGAATGATTGGCTACGTCAAGTGAATCACAGAGTTAAGCAGAAATATTTGAACTAAAATATCTTCTAATATAAGGGCATGGATTGCACAAACCATATATGATAGTATTTTTATGATTTGGAGATATTAAGAATAATCTTTATGTAGTCCCCTGGGACAGTAATCTAATTCTTTGATGGCAGGGATTCAGGAATTAAAAAAAAAACATTTACTGAAATTAATTTAATTTAGATCTTTAATATCTCATCGTTATGAAATTAATGAAAAATTGTCGAAGAGCAATGCTCATTTCTGTAATATTGGAACATTACCATATTTACAATGATTGTCTAATCTGTGTTTTCTCAATACGTTATAAGTAAATATAAAAGTAAATTCAAGGTGTTTGCGATAAAATTCTCACCCTTTTGTAACCAACATACATACTTTCAAATTATGTAAAGGTATTAAAAACCAAACCAAAACTAATCCTGGTACACATTTCATCGTATCTATTGCGCTGTGGAAAAGCAACTACCACTATGACTGTTTAGATGAGATGTTTTCATTTTGTTATGATTCCTGAGTAGGTGAAGTCTCTTAGGAAATTAAAATTGTATTGTGTTGCACACATTTATGTGTGACATTCGTAATTAGTTATGCAATTATTCTGAGTCTATAAATTTTTTATAAATGACCTCAAAGCATGAAAATAATTTAATATTCTTGCAAGTGTGTTGTGTGGTAAAAAATGATCATAAATGAACGAATACCTGTTCCGTTTTTAGATATATAGATGTATTTTGCATTCGATTAAAAAAGAAAATTCTTTCTTCGTCTATTTCAAAATTGGAGTTTGTGTACTGTGAAACTAATTTCAAAAGATTTACTTAAAAGCTACTAAAATTGCATTCTCTGTAACGAACAGCGCAGTAAGTTCTTTTATAAAAAAAATACTTCCTTTTTCATTAATTAAGCGTTTATAAGTGAACTACATTTTCCATGATTATGTTTTCAAGCTATTAAATTATTGTAGTACAACTAATTGATGGGTCATAAAATGTTATTATTAATTTATCTGTTATAAATATATTTTTTGTGTTATATATTGTTATTTTCGTGCGATATAGTGTCAGAAATATTTTTTTGTCACAAAAAAAGGGCAACAAATGACGTCTGAAAAAAATGGCAATCTAAATTATGTGATCTCTGATTGTTTAAAAATAACATTGGTGTTATTTCAATAATTAGATGTAATAATAATTTATACAATATCAGTAGCTACAAGCTTAAAAGTATCAGTTTTGAATACTGTTTACCTAAAGACAAAATATAAAATATGGGAAATGCATTGCATATGTTAATTCAGATTTGATGATATCTAGTTTTTCATATGTGGTTTAAAGTTGGAAGAGCAAGTGATAAATTCACTAAGAAGTAGAATTTAAGATTTTTGAGCATCCGAGTAAAATTTTTAAATATGTATGTCATTTAATGCATTCTTATTTAATTTGCTTAAAATATCACTGCTGTATTCTTTTGACTAAGGTTTCATTCTTCTTTGTACAAATTAAGGCTTTTTACATATTATCACAACAATCGCTAACTCTATTAATAACTCACCTTGTAGGCAACCACGATTTCCTATGTGTCAAACTCTGAATTGTCAACCAGGTGCTTCATTTTATATTATGTCGCCAATAGGTTGCAATAATACATAAGTACCCAAATTAATTTCCGATGATGAAAAAAAAGGTACTTTTCCATTAGCCAGGTTCAAGTGAAAAATCACCAAATAATGTAGAATTCCATCAAATTTCTTACAACCATAAGGGGAAGGTTTGTTTGGAGCCATGTGTTCTATTCTCTGAATCCATTCAAAGCAAAGCACATTTTCCTCTCTTTCTCCCTTCTTAATTTTTATTTTAAAAAATGTTGAAAATTCCTCACTTAATTTATGTGGAGATGAGGAGTAAACAATCCATTTGAACAAATTCTCAAGGACATACCATATTCTAGAAAAACCAATATTTATAAGCATTGGGGGTAAAACTGTTTTGTTTACAATTCATTAATATTTGTTTACAGTTGAACTTGTTTTGCTTGCTATTAATTAATATTTGTTTAAAGTTGAACATTTTTGACTTTTATTCCATTGACTGTTTTGTCATTCGTTTCACTTGACGACTTGGCTCGCATTTGGTTCACAATTAACGACAATTGCCCCCAGCTAATAGACTAGTACCAAAAAAGTGATTATATTTTAAAAAATTTCTGTATCTAAGTTTGATATATATCATAGTGGAATATAAAGTACTTATCAGTTAAGGAAATCAATTACATTATTTAATCAGTTCTTATAAGTCACTAAAGCATTGCTGTTAACAGCCAAACTTGGTAGTTTTCCCAACAAATGAAAAGCTATAAAAAAGTGAAAGGGAGTTTGTTTTTGAAACCTCTAATTCATTCTTGTTATTTTATGTTTTTACATTTGCAATATTTTAGTGATATATTAAAATAGCATGTATAATAAAAAATAATACCCACAAAAATATTAGGTAAATTACATTTCCTTGAGCTAATAAAATACTTTAAAACAGTCCCTACTGCCAATAACATTTATGACTTCTACTTTACAGAAGTAGACAAGTTTTTAATTATTTTATTATCTTTTATAACTGTATTAAATAGTTTTCACCAATCTTATATTATTTGAGATTTAATTCTAAAACAATTTTTTTTCTTTCTGAAAATTTTTATTGAATATTTCAGTGTATCAATAAATGGTATAATCACTATTGCAACTATGGTGATACAGCTTTTGCTTAATCTATTTATAAAATTAATAAAAATTTTATTTTAGGGTTTGAAAAATGCCTGCTTCTTCAGTAAAGCAACTCTATGTAGCAAAATGTATTAAAGATCTTGATTCTCAGACTAAAGTAGAAGCCACCTTTAAAGGAAAAGCTACAAATAGGTATGTAATTTTTATTTGTGCTCTTTCAATGTGTTCCATTGAAAAGTTCAAAAAATATATTTTTTGTTATTGGGTTGCAAAGTGGAATAACTGATATCCACTAAATTTTAATTGTGAATATCAGCTATGAACAATATTTTAAAACATTAGTAATGTTACGGGAATGAAGGTTATTAAATTCAAATAAATTCATTCTTAGTTCAAAAATATAATTGCTTTAATATTTCAAGACAATTTTTTATAATATTGTTACATAGAAGTCAAAAAAATTATTGTAATACTCTGTGTTATGTTTATTAAGATTATGATTAGTAATACGTTTCAAAATTTTTCTTTTAGTTTTGTTAATTAATGTTTCACAAAATTGTTGTTCAAATGATTACTGTTTTCATTTGTGAAAAAATTGGCAAAAGTTCTTCTTTATAGTAATCTGTCTTTTAGTGGGTAAAATAATTAACTAAGTAAATAATTTGGACTGTATTTAGAATTAACTACCTAACTTTAATAGAGTAAAAAATATTCATACAAAATTTTTTATGGATTTAGGAATTTAACTAGAGTATAAAATATAATTTTTACTAACTTTGAGAAAATTGCTTGAACTCTAAAAGATATATACAAAGATGTTGAACTTATTATCTTATTAAGTAGATGCATTATTTGGTTGAGGTGGAAAATCTTGGGAAAAATTTAAAAATTTTGTGACGCATCAGAGGATAACCGATGGAAAAATTATTGGAGTTTTTGGAAGCTATGCTGGGGGAAATACACTATTAGAGAAGTGATTTTCAAAATCATTTTCATACAATTATATTTCATATTTTATGTGTGCAATTAAAAGTCTTGCAAAACAAAATCCTTTTTCATGATTAATAAATTTACGCTCTAATGGATGCATTATTTTTTTTCTATTTCTCATAATTTTTAAACTGAAATATTACTAATCAGAAAACATAACATCCTATTAATTCAAATACATTATTATGAAGTTTTTTGTTATTAAATCTTAAATACGGAAAAAGTAGCTTAAATGTAAAAATATAAATATATTTTTTCTTGTATTTTTTGGTGCATTAAATTTATTTTAGAAGTTTTGTATAAATTAAGGATATATACCTTTTTTTTAAATTTTCAGTAATATTTTATATTATTGAGTTGCTCTCTCTTCTGTAGAAGACATGCAAATTAGTATCCTACATGTTTACAAATGTTAAAAAATGTTTTAAAGTTAGGTTTTTTTAAATAAAATATGACACTGTCTTTATTTCATGTTATTTAAAACTTATAATACAATTTAGAATAATATTGGTAATATTTAAAAATTACAACAAAAACAAATATTAACAAATTGGTTGCTTTTTAATGTATAAGACTTTTTTTCATGCTGATACATAAAAATATTTTAATTATATAATAATTAAAACTATGTTGTAAGGGAATTAAGCTTCATTATTTGTTAAATTTGATCTATATTAGCTATATATGCTATATACCTTCTCATTATTAGTTTATTTGGTGATTTTTTAATAAGTTTCATAAAATATAATTAGTTTTTTCCTTTATAGTTTAGTAATTTCAGCTCAAAAACTTTTCAAGGCTGCTGAATCTTCTTACATTGATAAAGATGAAGAAAAAGCTTATGTACAGTATGCAAGATTCATAGAAATAGTACTTCTTTTGAAAAAGAATAAAGATTTTATAAAAGTATGGGATTTTTTTTTATTGTACCTAAACATTTATTATTATTATCATTAAAGTAAATATTACCAAACTTCTGTAATTTTTGTTTCTACTTTTGTCAACTATTTCTGATTTTTTTCTGCTCCAAAATGTGTGTGGTGGGGGGATATATTATTCCTTTTACCACAATTAATCAGAGTAAAAATACTTAAATTATGCATATAGCTCACAGTTTCTGTATGTATATGTATTGAAAACTCTTGTAATATTAAATTATGAACTGTGTGTGTGACATTTGTGAGAAATTGACCTCCCTTTTTAGAGAGTATTATATCTCACCTTGTTGAAGTTATTGAGAAAATATAATCATAAATGAAAAGTTTCGAATTTGATCATGTTTAGTAAATATTCAGAAGTAATAATTTCATTATTATACGGATGTGAGAATTTAAAAAAAAAAATAGAAAACAGGAATGAAATGAATGTTTTATATTATCTTCATGCTGTCAATTTTATGAGAATTTGGAACAGTACTAAGTTGGCTTTTAGTAATTTTATGCAATGCATTTTCATAGTAGCTCTCAAGAGATTACACATGCAAAAATTATTTTATATTTTAAAGTCAATTGTAAGATTAATAATGACAAAAACTGTCTTTTTTCTAAATTTGGAATATAATTCAATGAATTACTGTGCTAGAATTTAAATAAACTTATGTTAATTTATAAAAGTAGAATATATATATTATCAAATTTTATTATTATTTTTTTATGGAAGAAAGACATATTTTTAAGTTAATCCTTTTGCATTTAAAGTATCTTAATTAAAGAGGTAGAATCAAATTTAAATATCAAATTACATAACTAAAATGTACAACTATTTCAATTTATGTTGTTGGCAACTTCAATCATTTTCAAAAATGCTATAGTTACAATGTTTCGCAATTCAAGATTTAAGAAAAGAAGTTTTTTTATATGTACGTATCCTTCCTTCCTCAGTGGCACAACAGGCCAGGTTTAGCTGGGTTGCATTCCTAGAGCACTTAGCCCGCTAGGGCTTTGATCTCTTGTCCGGTGAATTTAAAAAAAAACATAACTTAATTACTTTGCCCATTTTATTTTAGAGGTTTTAAGAAATTAATAAATTAAAAGAGAGATAAAGGAATTCTTAAAATTATAGCTTAAAATATTGAAAAAATAGTTAAAATTACATTTATTGAGTTAGAGAAATTACTTTAGCATAAGTTTCCTTCGGCCAATGGGGGCCTCGGGATGGCTGGTCGCCTGTCCAATGGGGAGGCAGCTTTTCATGTTTGCGTTGTGTAGCTTCCTGGTTGGTAGTTGTGTTAATGTAATGACTTCGGTCCCGGGGGTGGTACCGTCGCCATGTACGGCATCGGAGGCTGCTAGAGTCTGACTGGTCAAAGGCGCTCTCCGATTGGTGGATGGGTTTTGTGATGTTTAACTGAATTTTGTTCATGGATTATGTGAAGTGAATGAAATTGGGAGTGAGAAAATTTGGAAAAGTGATGTTTTTTTAATAAAAGGTGGGGTAAATCTGAGGAGAAAAATTTGGGTGTTTAATCGATTAGAATGTTTCTGGGTCTGTGCATGTGCCTCGTTGGGGTGTACTTCTCAATCTTTTGGATCAAGAGATTGTCTGAGTTATCTATTTTTGCAAAGAAATTTTTTGCTAGTTTTTTCATGAATTCTTTAATGGTTTTTAATTAAATAGCTTTTCTGAGAGCAGCGTTTCTCATGTACCATTTGGCACATATAATGTGTCTCGGTGTTTTGTTCTGAATTACTTTGAGTTTTTGTATGTGTGTTTTAGCTGCGAAACTCCACACTGGAGAGGCGTAAGTTAGGATTGGTCTTAGAAGTAGAGTATAAATAAGCAATTTATTTGATCTACTTAGTTTAGATCTTTTGTTAATTAGGTGGGATAACGTGTGAGAGCTTTCTTGATGAAGTTCTCACGTATGCGTGTAATGTGTTGTCTAAAAGTGAGCTTGTTATCTAACGTAACACCAAGGTATTTGGTATTCTGAGACCAAGGAATTTTTTCATTGTGTAGGAAAATATCTGGGTATATTAAGCGTGTTTTTCTAGTGAAGAAGACTGCTTCCGTTTTTGCCACATTAAGGGCAGGGTGGGCCTTCTGAAGAAGCCTTTTCCAGTCCCGCCTTCTTCTTGCTAGGGTTCTCCAATTCCTAGTTTTCAAAAGTAGAAGATCTTTTTCTAGGCCATTAATCCATCTAAGATTTGGCCTGCCCTTTCTTCGTGTGCCAATTGTTTGAATTTTGAAGACTTTTTTAGTGGTGCGGTCTTTGTTCATTCTGAAAATGTGACCTGCCCATTTAATTCATTGTATTTTGATGAAGTTAACAATGTCAGATTCTTTATGTGATTATATACATATAACAAAAGAAAATTTCAATGTTATGTTTGAAATCAATCTTATTCTTATACATTTACTGAATATTCAATTATTTTATGCAAAATAGTGAAACCCTTTGAAATTCCAATTAGTTCTGCAGTCTTTGTTATTTTTCCTTGTTAAATGAAATTTCACTGATATTGTAGTATTTTTATTTATTTATATTAGAAATTATCTTGTTTCTTTGTGTCACTTTTATTCCTGTAGTATTTGCTCTTCTAATGCTTTATTGGGTTTCCTATATTTTTGTAAGAAAGTTTCGATGTTTTCATATGACATTAAATTCTACATCATATCTTTAAATCTTAATTCTTGTTATATTTCAATTGTAACAAATAATTAAAACCTGAGTTAATGAACTTATTATGAATTCCACAATTCTTGACACTTGCTAATATCTTCATTCCACGCATGAAGTTGCATATTCATTTTAAAAAGAAATGTTTAGTATTTTCTGCAACTTGAGTTTATTGCTATTTCTCTATAAATAATGTTTATGCTTTTTATATGAAATGCTGCATTTTCAATTCTACAATGTAAAGTTTCCTTAATGTTTTTCTTTTGCTTATTGTTTTATCTATATGACCATTATGAATCCAACCCTTTAAAAAAAAATGCTATTCAAAGAATAAAAAAAAATTCCATGGAAATATGCAATAGTTGGATATGAAGTATTACAAATGCATATATATATATATATAAACATATAGTATGTAAATGCATGAATTTGCTCTTTTGTTTATAAATTTCAAAACACCTGTGCTGTTGATTGTTGAAACTGAGGCCTTAAATAACCATGAATTACTTGCATTTCAATTTATTTTATGTATTGCACTGTGAAATTTAAGATTCACAGATGCTTAAGATAATTTTTATTACAGCATCCCGATTCCAAATTAATTTCCAAAAATGCCAATACAGCTATAGCAAAAGCAGAAGACCTAAGAGAAAGCCTTTTGAAGAGGTGTGTTATATTTTCTATTCTAGATATTCTTTGGGGGAGGGGGATTTTAATGTTAATTGATGATAAAATGTGCACAATTTATTTTTTAGATATTCCATTCTTCAAGAAGCAAATTGCTTAGCTGAAAATGAAAGGAATCAAAGGATTTCTGCTTTTCAAAAGAATAAAAGTGATATAATAGTGAATAAGGAAAGTGTTTCGCCTGATGCGGAGACACCTCAGATTGAAGGTAAAATTGAGATTAACCAATTACTTTGATTTCAGTATTCTATTTTATTGAAAAATTACTTTTATCTAGATTGTGTATTGAATATACATTTGTAATTTGTAGGAAATAATTGTAAATATTTTGTTAAAGACTGCTATAATTTCAAAGTAGAATGATTATAAGTCATAACTGAATAATCTTCAGTTCAAATCTCATGTTCAGATTTCTTGCTCAGCACCTGATAAGTATTAGTGTGGAATTTATTTCTTGTTTTGGCTGAATGTTTTCAGGTCTTTGAAAATAATAATTATCTAGTGGCGCTAGAGAACTTTATAGCCACTGAGTTGTAAATTCAAGTCAGGATTAGATTGTCATATTGAATAATTGTGACTCTCTTAAGTATGAATTGTAACTATGTTTCTGAGTTATCTATTATAGAAATTTTGAAAAGTGAAGCAGGATTTTGTGTAGGCATCTAATTGTAAAATTTACATCTTATCTCATCTTTCCTAATAATCAGTAGTCCATTCTTCTTGAGTTTACTGTTAATCAATAGAAAAAAGTTATACGTGAAAATGGATTTCAGGTAGAACTGTTATACAATAGCATTATTGTTTTAGGCCAATTTTTTAAAATAGTCTTTTGCTTTGTTATATTACTTCGCTCATATTGTCCAATTCTTTTTATAATTTTTAAAGACACTTCATACTTTCACAAAGATAAGGCACTTAAGATCACTCATACAGTGGAGTTTCGAAAACTTGAGTCTAATATGGATTGAAAGGTAGCTGAGTTTGTAAAAATGCTGGGTTATTGGAAATGGGATTAAAAAAAATAAGTGCCAGAGTATTTCCTTAGAAAATATTGTATTCCACTTGTATGTATTGTTTGCTTGAGAATACAACAGAAAAGAAATGGCCCAAATACCTTTAAGGAAAGGAAAAGTACACACTTTACGAAAACATAGATCATCTACTACATGAAAATGAAAATTAATGAATACATAGCAGACAGTAATTTACCTGATCAGGCACGCCTCAGAAAAATACTTTATGAAGGCATAAAGCTGTCAAACTTAAAATTAAATAGCCGACCTTGCAAAAACTGGCTGCCTTTTTCAATTCCTACTATTAGTTCACTCTCTCTATTTTTTTTTATTTATATATATATATATCTTGCTTAAATTTTCAATCATTAATAAAATACTTTCTGTGTTCATCCATTCAAATTCAAATATATTTTTTTTAACTTGTAGTGGATGACATTTGATGTTAAAACAGTTTTTTCAAATATTAATTCATTAATTAAATTTAAAAATGAATAAATAGTAACAAACAAAAATAATAGTCCAACGGCATATATAGAAAGGAAAATAGTTCGTTGTGTCCCTGTATTGCAATGGATAGCATGTTGGACATCTAATCCAAAGATCTTGGGTTCAAATCCCACCTGGGATGGCCCAGTTTCTGAGAATGCGATTTCTTTTTTACTATACTATTTTACTAGAATAATTAAATTTAATTAATGAATAAACAATAAACAAAAAAAAGTCCAACATCATATATAGAATGGAAAATTGCACGGAATATCGCTTTTTATTTTGTCACTTAATATTGTGATTCTGTCATCTATATATGCATATTTATATGAATTGTAACTATGTAATAAAAAGTAACTAAAATAAAATTATCTTTGTTGACCTAAGTAGGAATTGACTTAAAAAAGTTTTTTTAAGCAAAATCCTTCCTGTTTTTCATACTGCTCTCTGCATTTCACTGCTTCAACAAAGGTGACAAAATCCATTACAGACGCACCTTGTTCAAAATACTGAAGGGTGCTTTTGACAGTGATATTTTAGCAGTTGGTACGGTGTTCTCAACATTAAGATTTTCATCAACTATGACAGCAGCAATAATTTCTGCATGATGTGGGCTTTTTTCAACATGCAACGGTGTAGCCGAGTTGTCTTGACTGCCACTCTATCAAGTGTTGAATTTTCAAGATTCTACTGTATTGTACTTTGTCATAAGCTGTAGTGTTACATTAATTTTTCTAAAAGACTGGTTCAGAACCCTTTTGGGAGAAAATACAGAATTATAGAGCATTTAAACGTAACAGACAAAAATAGTAGGGTTTTTTTGTGTTCGAAAATTTGTACATTGTTGATGCTTTCCTTAATGTTATCAAGATACTTCTCACACAAGTGATAATCTTTCTGATTGAAACTGTTTGATTTTAAAATGCAATTACTTTTTGCAATAACTTTGATATTAAACCTATTGCATTATAAAGAAAACTTATGCTGATTTTTTTTGGAAAATTCATTTTAATGTTTATTTATTCAAAACTTCAGTGTTTTTATTGAATTATACTCGAGTATTTTATTCCAAAATGCTTGTGCATCTCTCCTGTAACTTGAAGTTTTCATCCATATTGAATTTCTCAGATCTTTAGCAAAAAGCATTTCAGATAAATATTTGTGTACTAAAAGACTTCTTATGTTTAGACAAAGGCAAACAAGGCTGTACAACTGTCCTGATAAAACATGACATCCTTCCTGTTAACTAGTTCTGGACATTTTTGTTCAGTTACAAGCAAGATTTTTCCAAATTTGTTGTTTAGGGGGGAGGGGTTGTAGATATATTCTCATTATATGGAATTCTGCCAGACACAAAGCTTGACTTTCTTCAGCTTTAAACTTAGCAAATTACTTCTATCTAGTTTTTAACTATAACTTCATAATAAAGAACTCATGTATTTATTAACTGCTCAAATGACATCTTTAATTTTTGGTAGTAGAAAAGTATTAAATGATTTTGTGAACTTTTTCTTCCATTCTCAAAACTATGTAAAACTGACTAAAAGTTAATGTATCTTAACGAACTATTTTTCAAAACTTGCTTGAAATTTCAGCTTCTAGAATATATATGTCAATTTTTCTCAAGGTATATTCATACCTGTTCTAATGCCACAACCTAAAATTGGTACACATTTTCCAGACAACTGAACATATTTTTTTAATTTTGGTTATCCTTTAATTTTTCAGATGTCCCTGAGTACTCAACTACAAGTTCTAAACTATATGCACTTATCACTGGTCAATCTAATATCATTCTTATGGACACCAGATCTCCTGAAGATTTTAATTATTCTCATATTAGAGATAACCAGTGTATTAATATACCACAACACTTACTTGTGCCTGGGTAAGTTGAAGTTATATTGAAGTTCTTTGTATTTGTAATTTTTAGCATGTTTTTCATGGTATGAATAATTTTTTTTTAATTAAAGAATAATTATAACTTAAATGAACATTATAGTAAATATTTCATTAACTCATATGAATAATTTAGCATTATTTGAATTTTCCACTTTTAAAGTTGTATTCTTTTTAAAGAAAATCTGCCGTATTCTTTTTAAAGAAAATCTGCCGATATTACATAAAAATAGTTATTTGTGAAGTATATATATTTTGCTGTGCAGTTTAGTATTGTAATTTTGTGAAAGATTTTTAATTTTTTATCTGGTTCTAAAAATGCATATTAAATTATATCTCCTTAAACCATGTTGGTCCTTACTGCCAGTCTTCAACTATTTATTGAAACAAATCGATGTTCCTTTTTTTAAAGGACAACGGCTTCAAAACTTGAAGGTAGTCTTCCTCCAGAATCTCTTGGAAAGTGGTATAAAAGAGCTGAAGCTGATTATATTATCTTAATTGACTGGGACTCTAAAGATGAAACTTCGTATTCAGTACATTTAAAAGCATTGAAGGATGCTATGTCTAAGGTGAGTTATTGTTAGTATTTTGATGAATGCAGTAATTAAAAAAATATGTATTACATAATTCAATATTGAAGATTCAATAACAATTTGTAAAAATTTATAAGGTAATTTAGAATATAAACAGTGGTTATATAATATTATCATAGTGCAGCAGCTCATAAAACTGTAGTCCAGAAACCCCTGGTGGGCCGCAGTACCTTTCTGAGGGTCCAAAAAGATCTGTCATCTAATGTTAAGATTTTCCTCTTTTACATACTCTAAAACAATGCTCCGCAACCTTTTTATCACTGTGGACCGGTCAACGTTTGTTAATTTTACCACGGCCCTCTGAGGGGGAGGATGTTGATTTTTTATATTTTAGACAGTTTTGATTTTATAATTTTAATTTAATTGTATTTAATCGTGACTTCTGAATAAAAATATAGCGACACCAAAAAATGATTATAAAGTGATTTAACAAGGAATATTAAGTCATTTTCATAAAAAGTAGTCCAAATCTAAGAAAAATATACCACAGTAAATAAAAGAGAAATAATTTAATGTTTCTTGTGCAGACCGGTAGTATTTGATCCACGGACCGGGGGTTGCGGTACACTGCTCTAAAAGACCTCTTGGAAAAATTGAAAGATGCGTAAATCCAGACTAGATCACTAAATTGCCCCTTAAAAAATATTTACTAGAACATGTATTTCAATTAAAAATATTGATTCAGTTTTCTTATTGTTTACAACTACATAATCATGACTAAAACGTAATATTTTCAAAAAATGAACAAAAAACAAAACAAATGTACAAAGATTAAGAACTGAATTCACATAGCATGCCAATACGATAATGATTGCATCCATTTCGATTTCCTAATCGAATTGTGCCTGTATTATTTATGTATTTGAAACTATTATTTTGTAATATTTTTATATACATTAGATGTTCACTGATTTCTTATAAGAAAATTTTTTTTAAAAAAGTATATATAAGTATATAGTGGAAGCAGTCTTGGAAGTATTGAGAAACCTTTAAATCACTCAGCCATGTGTTGAGGGTCAGGAAGGGCTGTTCAAAATTTTGGGTGTCCTTTGACAGGCTGATATATAAAAGGGGAGCCAAGGCAATTGAAATTTTAAGAACCACTGATAGTATCATTTTAGATATGTTGAGTAAAATAAAAGATAGACATCCACACACATTCAGCATAAATCTTTTTACGTACTCTCGTGAAATTTATGGAAAATACCTACTAAAACCATTGCTTTGTACCACATGTGTCAAAATTTTTGAAATATTAATGTATTTGTGTTAATGTAGAATAAGGTTCTTAAGGTTATGGTTGGTTAATTATATGTAGTAATAATTTGCTCATTACCTTTATTTTGTAACTTGATTTTATGATTAAAGGAAATGTGGGAAACATATATATGTAATGTATTAATTTACGTTCACAAGTTTACTTCTGCATAGCTTTCTTTGTTTTAACATTTTTAAGTCAAATAATTGAATATTTTTTTAAACCATTCAAGTTTTTTTTTTAATTTTATTTATACATTTTCTCCCTCTGGAAGATTGTGTGCTTTAATTTGTTTATTAAATAATTTATCATTTGTCTTCAAAAGTTACTATTAAAAAACAAATAATGCATGCATCTTTCTTATCCAAATCATAAAAATTAGACTAATATTTTATATTTAGATGTGTGTACCTTCTCCTTAGAATTATATATATATATATATAACATTTGATAAAAATTTTATCTAGATTTTTATTCAAAAAATAAATGATAATTTGATAAGAGTACAAATATTTTTTATTATTTAAGATTTTACAAGAATATAAAGTGAAAGGTATAATAATTAAATAAGCAATGGTTTATTAAGAAATCAAAGACTGAATCACTGATTTTTAATTTTATTTTGTAAGATGTTCTGTTTATTATATTTTACTGTGATTAAAATATATTTCATGAATTCAGGGTGAAATAAGTATTGATGTGAGTGAATTTAAAGTAAAGTAAATTCAATAAAAAAAAAGCTTGAAATTTTTAGATATTTTTCAAATAAAGTGTTTTTATTTGATTTATAATAAGGTAAAACGTCTCAGTACTGAAAATATAAATATATAATTACAATCCTATTCCAATACTTATTTTTAAAATTGAGCTATACAGTTTTAAAAATGTGTTTATGAAGGGATTTTTAAATTAAGTAATATATATATAATAACAATATAAATCATAAGTATATATTAATCCTATTTATATGAATATTTTTCTGTCTTAAAACCAAAGAAGTTTTTAAAGTTTCAATTAAACAATCTTGATAGGGATTATCTTTATATTTTAATAATTTGAAATGGGTTCTTTTTTTCATTATTTTGTTCATGTATATACTGTATATATTTTTTAAAGTTTTATAAATAATTGTAATAAGTTTTCACAATATAAAATAAGAGAACTTTTCTTTAAAAAATTAAATATAAATTTATCTTTATAATGTACTGAGTATTAGCATTTTAATTGTGTATATTTTCTTGAAAAGCACCTTTCCTCTTTTTTTAATCAACCTCTATTTTAATTTGGGAAGTATTTGTTGTAGAAATATGACAAAACATTCACTTTTATATTCAGCATGTTATTTTATTATCTTTATTTAATATCAGTTAGTAATTATTGATACTTTTATTTTCAAGTGGGATCAAAAATGTACATTGAAGAGACCACCTTTGATTCTAAGAGGTGGATATAGGGATTGGATGTTAAAGTATCCTATGCATACTACTCAAGCCTTGAATTTATCATCTATGGGAGATTTCAGGCCATCTCCAACTATTGCTGATGTTTCTGGTATTGTATAATTTTTTGTAATTCATAAGAAATATTTTGTTTAAAAAGTTTGTTATGTGTAATAAATACATGCTATACATAAAATGACTATTTAAGTCCTTTTATCATGTGATATTTCAAAGTTTATTTTAAAAGAAATTTATTAGCTTAAATGCTGCTGTAAATATAAATGATAAAAAGTGAGAAATAAAAAAAAAAGGAATACACATTAATTTTTTTCTTATTTTATTGGGTTGTTCACAGAAAATAATTTCGAGTTGTGGTGGGTGTTTTTTGTAAAAATGGAAGTCAATTTTCATACCGTGAATAAATATTTTATTATGTATTGCATATTCTTGTCCAATACCTTTTGCCATCTTTCTGGTAGTAACATGATTCCATGCTCGCAAAAGTTTTGCTCTTTGTTGGCAAAAAACTAATCGATGATTTTTGACCTTATTTGAAGTAAAGGTTTTACCTTCTAAAACAATTTGTAGTAACTGGAACAAATAATAATCAAAAAGTGCCACATCTGAAGAATATGGTGGGTGCAGCAGTATATCCCATTCAAGCTGTAAAAGGTTTTGGCAAGTTGCCAAACTTGTATGAGGTCTTGCATTATTTTGGTGGAACACTACTCCTTTTCTATTGATCCATTCTGGCATTTTTTGTTTGAGTGAATCATTCAGCTTGTCCAGCTGAGGACAATACACTTCTTTAATTAATCATTGTGTTGTCCAGTAAAAGTTCAAAAAAATTATTCCTTTGAAAACAGGTAACATCACTTTTTTTTTATGAATATTGGCTTCTGAAATAAATCCTTTGAGCCATTTCATCTTTTTTTACTTCATGATCTCTTGCATTTGACACTGTTATAGACATCCCATTTCTTGCCCTTAGCAATGATGCATGTCAAAAGTGGATAATTTTCTTGATGTTTAAGAAGCAAATCACGAACCTAAATGCCACAACACAAATTTCTTTCCGTGAGAACATGAACTCATGTGACAAACCTTTCAAGTAGCCATGGAGAGTTAAATTCCATTCATTTAACCTCTCAGGGATCTCAAGAGTTTTTATTTGTGGGTTTGCATCAATTAATATCTTTATCAGCTTCAACTGACCTTCCAGAATGCGGTGCTAATTCAACATCAAAATTGTCAGATCAGAATTTTATAAATTAGTTTTGGCACTAGTGCACTATCAATACATCTTCTCCATACACATTGGCTAATTTTTTTCTTGCTTTAACAATGTTTTTGCCTATTGTATAGTAAAAAAGTAAAATATGCCAAAAATGTTGCTTTCCACTCTCCATATTTGAAAGATTACCTAAGTGTAGAATCAATTGGACGTTTTCACAAGCAAGCCTTGCTGTATCAGCTCTCAAAACATATAAAGATTATGCACCTTAAGTGTGAAGTTGGGTGTGAAAAAATACTATTAAATCCTCTTGTCAGGAAAAATTGATACTTACCGAACAACCCAATATTATTCCTTCTGACTTTGAATTATCTTGAGACGAAATGTGATATCTTTGTGTCTTTAATGAAGCTCATAATTTTTTAGTATATTTTAGCAATTTTAAATTAAAAATTCCTAATAACCCTAATGTTACTTCAAATGATATTAATGAACAGTTAATATTAAAAATTCTAATATAGTCTGAATGATTATTATTTTTAAAATACTTTTGAATTTTTTTAAAATTTAGTTCTTATGAAATTATTTTATGCCTGCTATCATACATAAAAATTTAGACAGAAAAATATCTTTCAAGGGGCAATTATTTTTAAACATTATCACACATTGAACATAAAATTTTGAAGTATTGTAGTAAGTTTGTGATAAAATTGACTTGTATTATAGCATTTAATTATTGCTAAAGTATGAATCCTCATTTTAGTTTTGTAATTGTACGATTATCATCTTCAAACAGAAAATAATGATGATAAATGGTTTTATCTTTTCTGGTATATACATTCATCCCTCTTGGAACTGAATATGAAAATTTATTCATGTTTAACGTGGAAAACTATAGTTAGGAAGTATAGATTTATTGGTAAATTTTTTAAGTAATTAAATGATATAAAACAAATTTTAGTTGCATATTTATTACGTGACTAACTTATACTACTTTTTGTGTGAATTTTTTTTATCATTTTTTTATATTAATAAATGATAAAAAAAACTATACAAATTATTTAGAAATTTATAAAAAAAAATGTTGAACTTTTATGCTACATATATGAAATTAAAAGAATGGATTCAATATTTTAAAATTAGCAGTTTATTACTGCATGAAATAAGACTATTGACTTATATTCCACTTTGGTGTTAGATCCTTTTCTGTGTGGGGGGAAGGGGTTTCTTTTGTATAGTCTTAATAACATTTTGTTCAATCCTATTATGTGTGGCTAGATTGTCTTTTTTAAATTGAATGTGCATTATTTTTTCCTTGTCAACATTTTTATGTCCTTCTATATCAAATGAAGTATTCAAGACCATGTGTGTTTTTCATCGGGATTTTTTTAAGTTGAGAATATTATTGATTTTCAAGCAGAAGTAATCTTGTAAATAGTATCCATAATAAAATACAAATAAATTATTGCCACTCTCTTCTATAAATTTTAGTGATAAATTAATTTATTCTGGATCACTCTTTGATCCATGAGCTGTATTAATGCTGTAATATTAATAGAATCCCTACAGTAAATACTTTGTACTAAGATAATGTTTCACAGTTAATTATTTAATAACAAGTATTATAAAAAAAAAATTAAGTCAACAAAGAAAAATTTTGTTTGAATTATTTTTTATTAAATATGTAGTTTCAAAATGTGACAGAATAGGACCAAGTCTATTCCATTGAAAACTGAAGATAACAGGGTATTTTGGTTTATGGTTAGCGAGAAATGCTGATTCAGTTGTTTTGTCTAACGCAGATTACAATAGATTGCTGCAAAGGTACAATCAGTGGTTTTACAATGCAATAATAAATGTATACTGTCGCCATCTATTGCTTTCATTCGTAACAAATTTAATTTTTTTCTCCCATATAAAACTAAAATTAATTAATTAATTAATATTTGAAAAAACTGTTAACATCAAGGGTTATCCACTACAAGTTTAAAAAAATATATTTGAACTTGAGTGAATGAATAAAAAGTATTTCATTAACAATTAAAAATTTGAGGCAAGATATATAGAGAGTGTGACTAATAGTAGGAATTGAAAAATACCTTCAAGACATCCTCATTGATATCACTATGTGCATTTCTTAAAAGTAAATTGACTTTTTCCAGTAGGTTAAGTGATACAAAATGTTAATGACTAATTGAATAAAGTTTGTTTTAAACCATTTTGTATGCATCAATGCTGATTAGTGATAGGTCACCAATAATTTGCACGTTCCTTCGAAGTGCAATGTTAATAAACATTCAACCTACTAAGTTAATAGATAAATTTTATTTCAACTCTTAAAGCATACATAGGAGTTTAATTGCTGTTCCGACAACTAATGATTTTTTTAAAATAAGACTTAAAACCTTACCAAAGTACAAAACCATAAAGTATAGTTTCTGAACCTTATGTTCTAAAGGCACTTAGTTTATGTTCATATGTTAAAATTTATCTTAGTTAATACTTTCAATACAATTCTGTGTCCATCAGCATTGTAGGTTTGTTCAGGTGTTAAATTTTTCTTTTCTACAAAATACTAAAATTGTGATATGAAATTTTTAGCTACATACTCATAACTGTTGAATTTTTCTCGTTGATTGATGATCTGACAAGATCCATATATTTCTGTGAACCTCTTCAACCAGACAGATGAAGCTTTGAACACTGCTATAATTTTAATTTGTCATGAACTTTGCTTTTGCTGCACAAATAGCTAAAAGTATTGGAATTTCCCCTGCTGAACCACAAAACCATTGCATTATCTAGTCTTTTCAATGTTTAGTTTTTCATTGTTTTTCTTTTAGACATGCCTCCACTTCCACTGTTCATTATTTGAGCAAATTTAATTAGTTTTTATTTTTTATTGATTTTATATGCAGTCCATTTCACTGACTTTTTTTTTACTGTGTGGCCATTTTCTGATTTATTAATTATTTTAATTTTGTTTCAATTATAAAAAAAATACAATTCTTATTCTTCAGTATTATAAACACAACACTTTATGCTTTGGCAATATGTCCACAAGTAGTGCAAGATATACATCTCTCAATCTAGACACACCAATCAAATCACTTAAGTTCAAATGACTTGTATCACAAGTTTTATTTTCCCAAAATTTGTATCTTTAGTCCAATATTAGCATATAGATTTGTTTCAGAGTGATAAATATTTTTAAAAAGTTTTTAATGCTCATCTCTTGATTATTCTGCTCCCAAATAATCAAAAATCTGCTATACTTCCCAATTATTAAGCAAGTAATAAAGTGACCAGAAAGATATAATTTATTTTAAACACTTCTTTTAACATTTTCTCTTTAAGATTTTAAATGTAAAAAGCTGATATTAGTTGGTGAAAGCTATTACTAAAAACATTTTTTTTGTTTTAATACAGGTGTTGAATATCCTAATCTTGATGAACCTGATAAAAAAGCCCCAGTTAATAAAGAACATCTCAATGGACCTGGCATGTTGTTTAAAAAATCTGCTATCCCCCCCATTCCTAATGGTTCTTCCAGTGTAAACTCTTCAAATTTTAGAAGCAGTAAATCTGCACCCATAGTTGATAGAAAATCTAAACCAACTATTGACAGAAATATTAAGACTTCTTTTGGAGATCGGAAAAGTCTACATACTTCTACATCAAATCATAATATTCAAGAGGACAGAAGCTCTCCATCTGCGTCTCAGAATATTAATTTATCTCGAAATAATTCTGCAGTAAGTGTAAGCTCTAATAAAAGCTATGAAAATGAACTCATGAGTTCTTTGAGTAAAGAATCATCATTAGCAAAAGAAAATCTGGAATTAACTAAGCAAAAAGTTGCTAAAGAAGAGGAATTTGAAAAGTTACGTTTACGCAAAGAATTAGAAGCAGAAGAAAGTAAGAGAATGGAAATTCAAAAGCGAGAAGAACAGTTAACTGAAGCATTGAGAAAATTGGAAATTGAGAGCCGAGATAAAGACAATCTCTATTCAAAACTAAAAGAAGATAATTTGAATCTGAAAAAGGTAATCTATCCATGCAATGTTTTTTTTTTACATTTTTAAATGAAAAATATGCAAAAGTATCAGTGGCAGGGAGTAAAATGTTTTGAAATTAAAGAAGTAAAATATTGCATTTTTTTTGACAAAGAAAATAGTAGTAATTTTTATATGTAAAGTTCATTTAAAGAATAAACATATAAACAAAAAATTTATGAAATAAAGCAGTAATTTTTTTTGAAATGCAAGCAAAATTTAATTAATATTAAAATTCACATAAAAAGTAAATATATCCAAGGACTGTACATTTTTTTTGTAAGAGATTGTGTATATTATTATTCAAGATATTGTTTGTTGCTAGTCCCTGCTTAACCCATCTTTCTGGCTGCATATGGATTCTTCATCAAATGAAAAAACTTTTTCTTATTGCTATCTGCCAATTGATTCAATTTTTCATAAGATTGAAAGTCCTGCTTACCTAGCCCATGTTCCATGAAATGAAACAAGTTGTATTCCAATGGAACATTTCTAAGTATTCTTTTGACTACTCAAGCAAGATGTAGTCTTATTGTGCCTTTGCTCTAATTACATCTTTTCTTCCTTCGATGCATGGCTGAAATGTATAAATTGTGTTAGGTAGTGATGGTTCATCTCAAAGTGCACAATACCAAGCTAGTCTCACCAAATACTCAGCATGTGCTTTGACTAATTAATATTCAGTCTTGCTTTCAATGTTGACACAGGACTAAACAAACTCCAAATTTTCTATGCCTAGGATTGTCATAAAATATCCATTTTTCATTGGCAATGATGATATGTTGCAAAAATCCTTTCATTTTTTTATGCTAAATCAATTGTTTGCACATGATAATTGCCATTCAACATCTCTCAGCTTCATTTCATATGGTTCCTAATCTCCTTGCTTTTCGCTCATATCGACTGTGTTTAAATGTTTGCTTGAAAACTGTGATGAGATTAACAGTACAGAACAAGTTCATTTTGCATTTGACAAGAATCTTGGTTATGTTTCAAATTCATAATCCTTGAATATATTCGATTGCGTAGGGATGTTTTTCATCAACTGTATCGAAATCTCCTCTTTTAAAACAATGAAACCAATATTCACTCATTTTTATCAATTGAGTATGTTTACTGTAAGCTTCCAACAACACTCCGTGAATTTCAGCAGAATTTTTATTTGAATAAAAAGGAAAAGTAAAACTTCATGCTAATGGTGTTTTATTTTCCTGTAATTTTGCATTGAATCTGAAAAAAAAATATGTTGTTCACACCTCAGCAAAAGATTTATATCTAAAAGTATAGCCTACTGACAGAGCTTTGACATGAATACAGTTATAGAAGTGTCCAATGTGATATAGCATAAATTACGCCATGTATTATAAATCTATCAAAATTAATTCACAATCCTAATAAGAGAAAAGATTTATTAAGTGGGGAACTTGTTTTCTGAAATGTCTGGTTTATATATATATATATATATATATATATATATATATATATATATATATATATATATATAATTATTTTCAAATTCCTCTGTATATTTTTGGTCTTGTTTATATGCCATGTATGTTTTATTTCATTGTACTAAACTTTTGATTATTAAATCTTTTTTAAAATATTGTATTCTCTTATTTATACATCTTTAACATGTTTACTGTTTTTATTATTGGCTTAAATTTATCATTTTGAACATTCTAGATATTTTACTAGTTTAAACATAAAATATTTCTTTGAATTGCATTTTGAATTTTTTCCCCCTTATAATTCAATTGCTAAATACTTTTCTTTTGAAATATGTTGCATTTTTTTAATACTGTACTGAATAAGTATGTATTTTTTTACAACTATCATTTTGTTTGAAAAACTCATTGAATATTTGTTTATTAAATTCTAAGGATAAATTATAATTTGTGACATTTTGTATCATAATACTGTAAATTCATCATCATTAATGTAAATAAGACCCCCCTATTTATCACATGTTAAAATTTCATTAATTTTAATGAATATTTACAAAATTCAAGTGTAAAATATTAGAACCAATTTTTAAATTATTTTGTATATCTGTACAACAAATTTTATGAGTAATATCAATATTTATACAAATAGAACAAGAATAGGGCATCTGTTTTGCTTTGTATATTTCCTTGTGTAAGAGGATAAAAAATCCAAAATTTCAAATTTTATCTTTTTCTCTTTATTTTAGCAACTGGAAGAGAAAAATTTCAAGACTGAACAAGACAATGAACTTCAAAAACTAAAAGAGAAAGAAATACTGGAGGCAGAGAAGCAACAAAAAGCCTTACAAGAATATGTTGAAAAGTAAGAACTTGATTAATTAATAAAATTCAATGATTGAAAAAAGTTGTGTGAGGATAATAATATTGTTTAGCTTTTTTATCTGAATAAGTAAACTATTAATCGTACTTATAAACAAATAAAAGAGCAGTGCATACTTATTGAAAGAATTGTTTACTTCTTTGTCAAAGATGGGGATAAAATCCTATGAGAGCTCACACCCTTGGTGACAAACTGAAGAAAGTGCCAAGCCAGAACGAGTTGGCACCAAGTGAATATATTGGGACAAGGTGGATACGTAATGAAAATACATGTAAACAATACAGAAATTAATCAAATATATTTCAGATAAAAATTAAAAAAACAGCACTTACATTCTTACTGCTGATTTTTTTTTTCTGGGTGTAGGGTACAGCATAACAGCAGATTTAAAAAAAGCCTTGAAGGCCTCATTGCCAAGCGAATTACTGTGGGAGTGCCACCATATATATATTCTATGAGGTAATGGTCGAACGTACCCATTCGACATCTCCATTGAAATACATCCAAAACAGCACTCTTTCATTCGTATAATGCCATTTGCTCATTACATTTAGGACATTCATTATTTAAAGCAATCAATTCTTTCTTACCTTTCGTATTCAACAAAGTAAAAAATTCTAAGGTATATTCACTCACACATGCAGCCATACTTCCAGCCCAGTGCCCAACAACAAAATGACAAAATTCGAAATGCCCACCGACAAATTATGAAAATCTCATAAATAGTTAGGTTTACCAAATCTAATATATCCATGTAGAGTTACTAAGATGGTGCAATTATCACCAACCAAAATAATTTGCGCCAAGGGTGTATGCTCTCCTAGGACCAAACCAAGATGAGCTTTCTTTAATTATAGATAAATTGCTAAAATTCTATTGCTTGCATAAAAAGTATCATTTTTATGATAAATCATTTTGATGGTATTTTTCAATAATGTATAATACTTTATTGTGTACTAGCTGGTATACCCATTATTCGCACGGGTGAACTGAAAAATTAAACAACACAGATTGAAGGAAAAAGAAGTTTTTAATGAGTTAATTTTATGTGAATTGAAAATTAAACAAAAAAAGCTGTTTGCATATCTCAGCTAAACAAAAAAAGAAAGAAAAAAACACCTTTGTTAAATTTTAACTATGTAAATCTAATAGCCGATAAAAAGGATTTTTTAAATTTAAAATTCCTTGAACACTCTTGAGGGTCGATTTTTCAAAATACCTCCCTAAGCTGATCTCTGCTCAGCAAAAGTAACACATTGTTAAAAGTTTTGCGTAATGAACGCTTAAAGTAGTGTAACTAATTTATATCTGAAAGTGTAATACATTGATATTACTTTCTGTTGTATTTATTTTATTTTAAAATTGTAATATTCGCAAGCAACGGCGTTTCTTAAATTATAATGGCGATTCAATGAAAAACATAGCGAAATGTTAACGATAGAATCAAGTTGGCAAATGGCTAGCTACTTTTCCTAGCTCGAGTTTTATTAGAGCTTTGTAAGACCCGCCGTGTAGGGGAGAAATGCACTTTAATACTTTATCCAACCGCATTATGATTTACTGCAGTTTTTTTCATACATTTTTTTTTATCACTACATGTACAAATTAAGGGATATACATAAACAAAATACTCCACTTTGGAAAATTTAATCCGTTAGAGCTAATAAATTAATTAAAGATATTCCACTGTAAAATTAATTATGTACACCGTTCACTTAAAATAAGTAGTCAAATCATTTTCCAAGGTCTTCATTAACAGACAATACCATAAGACACTTAAATTTTGACATTAACTGTTTTTTTGCGATAAAAATAATAATCTTTGCACTCCGCTGAAAACGCAATATCTGCTACAAAACTTTTCGCCTTCCCCACTAAAATACTCATCATAGAACCTGTGCTGCCGTATATCTTGGAAGAGTGGATTTCAAAGAATATTAAAACTAAGTATTGGTAGAATATTCCTGCTAAGTTGGTGTGGTGTGGTAGTTAGGAGAAGGGGGTGCCAGATCAAGTGTCGTTCCCGTCACTTGACCATTGTTCAAAATTACATGGTCCGTCTCCAAAAGCCCTCGTGTAGCTGAACAGTGCGATGTTAATATTCACTCACTCACTCACTGCAAAAAATACAGTGCAGTAGTTATAATTAGTTTTATACTTAAAAATGCAATATCTGCATATTCAATTAAAATTACAGTGTTATAATTAACTACTAACTACAAAAAAATTATGAAAGTTTGTCCAAATGATGTAGTGTGAAAGAGAAAGTTTATTTACTTTAAGTACCAGAAGCGATAAAAGTAGTTATTTTGAAAATAGATCAACTTCTTACTACCAAATGTGCATAATAAAATCATAAAAAAAAACATTAAAATAAAGAGAGATTTATACCAACCTCTCCCTTCAAAACTTAGTTTTATTCTGAAATAAAAAAATAGGCATTATTCTGATCATAGGAATTAATTTGCTGACGTGGGCTTTTTTGCTTGCAGATGGCAGAATTTTTTCCTTCTTACTTGACAAATAGCATTATATATTGGACACTTTTTACAAATTTTTACAAATTATAGCCTATGGTATAAATTATAGCCTATGTGTTATTCTGATGTATAAGCTATATTACTGTAAAGTTTCATTAAAATCCATTCAGTTGTTTTTGCGTGAAAGACCCACAAAGATTTTCACAAACTTTCACATTTATAATATATCTTAGATTTGTTTAAAATTTTTATCTTTTTTCTTTTACGACTCTTCTGTATAATATATTAATTTATGACTCATAAAATATTATTTTATTAAGAATATTTCATATGTACTGTGTATTAGACTTAAAACATTAAAAAGAAATTCAACATTTTTCATTGTGTAAATCTGGGGTTGGCCAACTTTCTTAGGAAGAGCGCCACTATTTGGTAAAAAAAAATAACTATGCATGCCACTTCTAACTTTTCCAACAAATATGGAAAAGTGAAAAATGTTATTTACAGGCTTATTATGGGATTTTTATGCAAATAGTACATTTTTAATGCAAGTCTATGAAGTACAGTGCTTCTCACACTTTCAATATTTGCAACCCAATTTTCAATCATAGTTTTCATTGTGCCTCGCCCCCCAAGCAATAACAATGTATTCAATGCAATAATAATATACTTTGATGTAAAGCTACGATAGGACCTTAATTATAAACTGTACAAATTATCAAGATAAGTCTTAAATTTTGAACACGATTTTGTGTACAAGTCCATAGAAGTCACTAGTAATTAAACTTGTTCTTAACACCTAACATTGATAAATGAATTTTCAAATAAAATGTTCAGAACTGATATATTTATAAGCATAGTATATCAGTGTAAATATGTATTATATTTTTTAATATACCATAATTTATTTTGTTTTGTTTCCTTTCAGTAAATTTTAATAACTTTTTGAAATCTTTTATTTTTGATTTTTTGAGATACTCGTGCCCCCCACATAGGGCTATCCCTATGTAACCCTAAGGAGGCACGCCCCACTGTTTGAGAAACACAGATATAGTAGTAATTTAAAAATAATATAATAAATATATATATAATAAGACGAAAGTACAAACTTAGGTTTTATTGTTAATAAACTTTTTTAAGTTCAATTTATTAGGTTATGTTTCTTTTTCAAAATAATTATTAAATGCTCAGTATTTACTTGAAGACCAGTGGCTGAGTGGTAGTGTATCGCACTTCCACACCACAAGTTTGAGGTTCAAATCCTGGTCTGGGCTAGGTGACACAACTCAGCCTTTCATCCATCCCTTGCTTAGGTACTGAACATGGGGGTCTTCGCATCAGACTGATCCCTTGACCAAAGCACATGTACCCCAGCTCCTAAGATTTCTTAAACTGAGATAGGCTCAGTAGGCCTTGGCCCCTCATGGGCTGTTGTGCCACCAAGTTCAGTTCAGTTCAGTTTTTACTTCAAATTACCATTACTTCTGAATTACTTTTTTTTTCCCACCAAGCTATCTATATTAGGATTAGCTTTTACAGACACATCAGCTAGTTTTAAGTGATATTTGTTTTATTGTGTTCATAGCAGCAAACATTTATTCACAAACATATTTTGATCCAAATTTTGAGGGGGGTCTGAGACAACTCCACTTCAATGAAATTGTTAAAAAACAGTTATTTGTTATCTTTTCAAAATTATTCAGCAACTCCTTCACTTGTCACTGTTACAACTCCACCCGTGCCACAGGTTGGCCACTCCTGTGGAAATGGACTAAATTCATCTGACATCATAGTCACATGATAACGGCAACCACATGTTTCTAGCCAATCAGTTCAAAAACCCATGTGACGTCATAGTCGCGATAAATGCAATCATCTATTTTCAACTTATCAGATCGTACACTTCGTTGTTGCCAAATTACGTTTTTTACAAAAACTTTTTATAAAAGTAATATTTGTCACTTTATTTGGAAATACATATATAAAACAAGATTTTTTTTTTAATTTTTTTGTTGAAGTTTCTTTTTATAACAGTTGGACATCTTCACCTAATTATGAAACTTGAAATTTTATCCAAGTTTTAGGAATAGAATAAAAAGTACAAGTTAATTTGTCAGTTTTGAATTTTAGGGTCAAGAAACCAAGCACGAGTGTTGGATAAATAAATAAAAAAAAAGTTTTGAATTCAATGTAGAACACGTGTTTGCCTTTATCATGTGACTGTCATGAATTTAGTCTATTGTAAAGAAAGACATATATATAAAGCATGTTGTGGAAACCCTCAAAAATTTTTAGGATGTATGCAATATGCTTATTTTCAAGTTTAAGTATGTATGATAGTTTTATTAAATTGCTTTTACTGGATACTGGCATAAAAAATCTGAGAAGCATGTACCGTGTAGTTATACTTTCTTATACAATCTATGTATAGCTTAACTGTCTTGATGGTTGCCATCTGCTGTTCCATTAATGAAACAAAAAAGAAAAGTAGATACAGGAAGTAGTTTTAAAATATTAATAAAAACCATTTTAAATTTTGGGGTGTATTCTATAATTTTCTTTGCAAAATTCTGTATGATCTTTTACAAAAAAATTTTAATGAATATGTAACTTTTGATTATAAAGTATTTTAAATAGTTGCTGTCTAATATAAGTATTAATATTATAAAAGAACAATACTCATGCAATTTAAGGAGACATTTATCAAAATTATAACAATTTCCTGTCATCATTTAAATATTTGTTACCCATTTCTCTGATAATCTGAATGTTGTTTAAATATTGTTAGAAAGAGATTAAGAAATTAGAAGCAGGAAGTAAAATCTTACATTTAAAAACAGATGAACAGTTAAACAGAGTACTGGAATAATATTCCATTGTTAAGAGAATTCAATTTTGGCAACAATGTCAGGTGATATTGTACTAAATACTGCATATTTAAATTTTTTTTAATAAATTTACTTGTAAATGAAAACTAATAGGTAATTATATTTCTTTAATTTAACTTGTAAAATAAATTTATAAATGGTTTGCTTTTTCTCAGATTGCGTGAAGAAAGGAAGAAAAAGGAGTTGGCAAAGCGCAAAGCAGAATTGTCAAAAACAGATGTAATGCCCCGAGAAGTAGTTTCAGCAAATACTGGTTTAAAGAGAAATCTGCCAGATCAGAGCTGTTAGTATCATTGATTTTTTTTAAAAAATATATGTATGTATTTTTCTTAGTATATTATTTTAACTGTGCTTGAAATATTAGTTTTGGAACTTGAATATTTGTCTATCCTAAAACTATAAACTTATTATAAAAAATTTAAGTGTCATTTATGTAATAAATTTATTTCAATTTTCTTGTTTTTGCTATGAAGAATTCAGTAGTAGATTGAACTCTTCCATCCATATAATTAAAAAAATTTTAAAGTATTTTCTGTAAGTGCGCAAACTTAAGATCTGTGTAAATCAAAAGTACTTCAGTGTTTATTAATAAATATATTGCATTAAAAGCATTTAAGTTTATGTTCTAAATTTATTTTTTCATTTTTAAATATAATTTAAAATGAAATTATATTACAGTCGACTCTCGATAATTCGAAGTTGGAGGGACCAATGAAAAACTTCGAATTATCAAGTGGGTAGTAAAAAACTCTCAAAATACATGAAGAGAAGTTTTTTTCTAACACATTTAAATTTAAACTATGTAATAAAGCAACAATTGTGTATAATTTTTAAAGCACATTTTATACAGTATAAAAATAAAACAGAAGTTAAAAGTCCTATATTAAAAGAATACACTTATGTCTTGAAAACAACTATTAAAAGAATATACATACTATATATAATTAATACTTTTTGTCGAAAAAATCTGTTATCTTTTTTTGTTTTAAGGCATTCAATCTAACTTTGTCAATAGATTTTTCTAGAACAAATGAAGCCTGTAAAATGTCTGCATCAACATGATTTTGAAGGGAAAAGTTGCATAGTTTGTTTAGTGACACTTTAGCTTCTGACAGAGTTACCGGAGTCAACTCCTCCGATTCGTCTTCATCACTTTCTGCATTATTGTGGTCAAAAGTCACAATTTCAGCGTCAGATAGAGCTCCCCATATAGCAATGTCCGTGTCAACCAACACGTAGTCGTCAAATCTTGTTATAGAAGAGCTTCCCAAAGGGATGGTTCAGCATTAAATTTATTGAGTGTATCGTCCACATCAACCAGATTCGGCGAGGGGAAGCCTGACTTTTTAAAACAGCTGTGAATTTTCAAAGGAGTAACAGCTCTCCAAGCCTTGTCAATGATGATCAAAGCTGTTAAAGAGAAATAGTAGTTACATTCTGCTGATTTTCGAGGCTATCCAAAACGCTTTTAACGACTTCACACCGATAAAAAGTTTTAAAATTATGTATGATGCCCTGGTCAAGTGGCTGAAGTTTGGAGGAAAAAGTTGAAGTTTCACATTTAATAAAGGTGGTGTGTTATTGTGCACAGTACAATTGTCTAAAAATAAGAGAATGTCGTTTCTCTCTTTTCATATCCGAGTTCAGTGAGACCAACCATTTATTAAAGAGTTTGGTGGTCATCCATGCCTTCTTGTTTGAGCGGTATTTGGTAGGGAACGAGTTTATGCCCTTGAAACACCGAGGTTTTGCAGATTTTCCTATGACGAGAGGAGCAGTGGCGTAATGCACACACCCCCATTGCGGGGGGGCCCAGGGCTCTAGAGGGCCCACAGCCTGACTATCGCCAAGTACCTACCCTTTGTAAAATCCAACTTGGGGGCCAAGTGTTCTCCGTTACGCCACTGGAGAGGAGTAATCTTTTCTGAGCCATCCATGTTTACAGCCAGTAAAATAGTTAACCTCTCTTTGCTATGTTTTCCTCCATGGCATTTTTCTTTTTTGAATGTAAATGTTTTTCTGGCAAACACTTGAAAAAGAGTCCGGTTTCATCCGTGTTGAAAATGTTACGTACTTTATTAGATACGAAAGCGAGTTCTGCCACTTAGAACAAACGTTAATGTCGACACTTGAGCTTTCCTCGCACATTTTTTTTTAAGAGTATCCCATTCCTTTACTTAAAATTTGTAAGCCGTCACTCGCTAGCCGAAAACTCTATTCCTAATTCTTTAACGAATGCTTTAGCCTTTTCCTTCAATAAAGAGCAACCCATCGGAATATTCTGTCCTCAACATTGTCTCATCCATGAAACTAAACACTGTTCAAGACGTAGAAAATTACCTTTACTAACGCGTTTTCTCACTCAACTCGAAGATGCACTAAAGATTTTCTTTATTCTTCAGAATAGTGGGATTTATAATGCTTTGGCTACATCGACCTTCCTCTCACCTTCTTCAACTGATTCTATCACCTTTTGCTTTTCAGAAATTGTTTAGCACTTGTACTTTTTAAAAGAAGACATGTCATTCCTTTCGCGTGATAAGTCGACACTGAGGTGAGGTGTAAAGTAGTGGCCCAAGGTTTATCGAAATTAACAGGTAGGAAACGTAAATCACCACAACTTTAGTAAAATAATATTTTTAATTTATATAAAATTTGGAATCTCTAAAATGAACACAAGGCGTATTTCACAGTTCACACTCAGCTACGGGGTATACTTAATAGCAAGGGTCAACACAACTATGGCACGTGGAGCAATTCTTAGGGGCACATTACCGCTTTTTTTAAAAAAAAGTAATAGAATAAAGTTGAATTCCTGTCTCTGCTGTCTTTGCCTCGTACATTTTTATATAAAGGTTTTATTTCTCGCTTTCAATTCTCTGCCATGAAAACGACTCTGCTGAATTATCTTAGATGTAGTTTGAGTGCTTTATTTTTTAAAAAAAACATCTGTTTAAATGTGACTCATTTATTAGTAATGAATACTCAATGCAAATCAAAATTTTTGTGCAATACTTGTGAAAGGAAGCATCACTCATTACTGCACAGTGAATAAAAAAGAAAACAGTTTTTCCTTTATCTATCTAAAGCTTTTGGATATCAACGGAAAAAGAAAAAAACAGATGGCTTAGGAATAAATCAAAATTCTGCTTAGCAAATACCGGAAATATAATAAACAAAGTAGTTATTCTATCAACATGCACAATTTGGACTGAAAATAAGTACAGTAAAAAAACCGCTCGTGGGATTATTAGGTACAGGAAGTGAATCTAACTTCACAATATTGAAGGTTCGAATTATCGAGAGTTTTATAGGATAACTTCAAATTATCGCGTGTTGTAGTCTAGTTTACTTCGAAATAGTGAGAGTACCAAAACGTATGGTTTTAGTTCAAAATATCAAGAGTTTTTCTAGAGGCTGAGCATATACTTCGAATTAGCGAGAGGTTCGTATTATCGAGAGTCGGCTGTATATTGTACCCAAAGTATTTATGAAATTGTTCTTATGTAAAACAAATATTTAATGAATTTAGTAGTAGTCTAGAAATTTAATCATAAAGCTATTATTTTTATCCTGCTTATTGTAATTATTTAAATCCAAATTTGAAAAATATTGCTTACAATCAGATAAAAAAATGTTTTTTATTTTATTTTAATTTTTTATTTTACTTCCTGGTGAATTTTTAACATTAAGTAGGCAAGATCATTTTAATTAAGATATGTACATACACTTTTGTGCACATAAAACATTTCTTGTTTTATTGACATCTTACACTAATTCATCTATACATATTTAAATTCTACGTAAAAATAATACAATTTTGTAAACGTTTAAAAACATCGTTTTAAGAAATTGGACAATTTGAGAATATCTATTATACATACGTCTTTTTCAACTGAAATATTGTTTACAAGCCATAGTTGGCTCATATAAACCAGTGATTGAACTCGCAAAGTAAATCATGTAATTTCCATTGTAGTTTTTTCTCAGCTTATTAAGCTAAATATATAAAAAGTAGAATTTGACAAAATTCTATTCCTTTTGTTCCAGCTCAAAACTCTGAGTACACTATACCTCTTTCAAGGCAATCATCTACAGACAGTGTAGGCCGTGGTCTAGTACGATCTCATTCTTCCCCAAACATTGCTCAAATGGTAAATCAAGAAGAAAGCTCTCATCGTAAAATTCCAGTTGTCGATAGATCTCTGAAACCCAAGTAATTTCACAAATTACTTTATTTTGAAATATTTGAAATAATTTTAATAGTACATTTTTTATTCAATGGTAAATCTCTTAAAGTAATATCTATATAAATATTTTTATAAATTCAACTTTTGATATTTCTGATAATAAATTAACCTTGTTTTACAGACCAACCATCCCTATGCATCAACTAAATGAAATAAACAGGGCTAGACTACGAAATTTGAACCCTGTTTATGGAAATTGCCCAGTAAGAATATTTTAGCTATTTGCATTTATTTATTGCAATCAACTAATTTTCAAACTGTATCCCTTATATGTAGAAATTTTAATGAATAAAAACTGTAGTGTAAAAATAAGTTATATTTTTATACTTAACATATTAACTCATTTCATTAAAAATTAATTAGCCTTTTATAATTAGCAGTATCTAAATATTTTTTTATGATCCCCAAGTGCATATTTTCTGAATGTATAATCTGAAAGATAAGCAATATATAAAGAGCTAACCATATGTACACATTGAGTGTAATTAAATTATGATGAATTAAAAAATAAATCTTTTTTTAATTTAAGTATCAAGTTATGTAAAGATGTGTATCAATTTCAGATTGACTCTTTTCATTTGATTATTCAGCTTCTTTAATAATTAATTCATGCTTCAATATATTCTAGTGCTAAAGCTCTATGCATTACTGAACATTGTATTATCCAATTTATTCTAGTAAATAACTAATAATTATGTAATTGAATGATATTTACATATTGCTTAATTATTTAATTTGTGTAGTTATCAATAAACTGTTAATTTCAAGTGTGTTAATTGGAATGTGTATATTACAGGTCAGACCTGCCACTGGCTTAAGAAATTTAGGTAATACATGCTTTATGAATTCTATCATTCAGTGTTTATCTAATACTATTCCATTTGCTGAGTACTTCACATCAGGTCAATACATGGAAGATATAAATCGGTAAGACAGCCTTTTTTTAGTACATGCTTATTAGTTTTTTTATGTATAACTTAAACCAATATATTAAAAGCTCATGTCACGTACCCTGTATTTCCATTCCATATACTTGCTTTATTAAATTTATTCTTTTTCTTGGCAAAAGCAATTTAATTTCCTTTTAAATTGAAATGGTGGCTTAATTTTGAATTTATTACCTTGAAATAAAAGCACACTTTCATATTAAATATGATTTAAGTCATTTTTCTACTGTAAATTATTACAAATTTTGAAATTTCTTATTGAGATCTTTGTTTCCAAAATTCATATGTAAAACTAATGATTACTATATATTTTGTGTGTAAGTAATTAAAATTTAACTAGTAAAAAGAAGAGAGAAACTATATATGTATGAAGAATAAATAAAAGATCACATATTTAATTATTTTAGTAAAATGGGAAATCAAAAACTTTGATGTTTTAAAATATAGTAATATCTTGACATAATTGATTCCATGAAAGCAGTAGGCTAATAGTTTGAAATACAAATGTAATTCTCATTGAAAAATTTTAGTTTTAAACATCTCAGAAATTTTTAACTGCATTACAAATTTTGGCTTAGCAACTACATTTAAGCTTATTCAATTTACTGAGAAATCTTTAAATTTATATTATACTAGCTGGTATACCCGTTATTTGCACGGGTCAACTGAAAAATTAAACAACACAGATTGAAGGATAAAGAAGTTTTTAATGAGTTAATTTTATGTGAATTTCAAATTAAATTAAAAAAAAAGCTTTTTTTGCATATCTCAGCTAAGCAAAAAAAAAGAAAGAAAAAAACACCTTTGTTAAATTTTAAGTATGTAGATCTAATAGCTGCTAAAAAGGATTTTTTTTATTTATAACTCCCCATAACACTCTTGAGGGTTGATTTTTGAAAATACCTTCCTAAGCTGATTGATCTCTGCTCAGCAAAAGTAACACAAGGTTAAAAGTTTTGTGTAATGAACGCTTAAAATTGTGTAAATAATTTTTATCTGAAAGTGTAATATATTAATATTAGTTTCTGTTGTATTTATTTTATGTTAAAATTGTAATATTCGCAAGCAATGCTGTTTCTTACTTATAATGGCGATTCAATGAAAAACATAGCGAAATGTTAACGATAGAGTCAAGTTGGCAAATGTCTAGCTTTTTTCATAGCTCGAACTTTATTAGAGCTTTGTAAGACACGCCGTGTAGGGAGCCATGCACATTAATACTTTATCCACCGCATTATGATTTACTGCAGTTTTTTTCATACAATTTTTTTTTGGACCACTACATTGAAAATTCAGGGATATACATAAACAAAATACTCCTCTTTGGGAAATTTAATCCGTTAGAGCTAATAAATTAATTAAAGATATTCCATAAAATTATTTACACACACTGTTCACTTAAAATAAATAGTCAAATCATTTTCTAAGGTCTTCATTAACATACAAAAACATAATTCCTTCTAATATTCCTTCGAAGTTGGTGTGGTAGTTAGGAGAAAGGGGTGCCAGCTCAGGTGTCTTCCATGTCACTTGACCATGGTTCAAAATTATGTGATCTGTTGCCAAAAGCCCTCGTGTAGCTGAACAGTGCGACGTTAATATTCACTCACTCCAAAAAACACAGTACAGTATTTATAATTATTTTTATACTTAAAAATGCAATATCTGCCTATTCAATTAAAATTATAGCATTGTAATTAACTACTAACCACAAACAAATTTTGAAACTTTGTCCAAATGATGTAGTGTGAAAGAGAAAGTTTATTTACTTTAAGTACCAGATCCGATAAAAGCATTTATTTTGAGAAAAGATCAATTTTTTACAACCAAATGTGCATAATAAAATCATAAAAAAGAAAAACATTCAAACAAAGAGGGATTTATAACAACCACTCCCTTCAAAACTTAGTTTTATTCTGAAATAAAAAAAATTAGGGATTATGCTGATCACAGGAATTAATTAGAAGCGAGCGCCTTGCGTAGACAAAACAAAAAAGGTTTCTTCACAAACAAAAGATAGATATATGTTGTTGTGAGCTTTTTGCAGCGCACGCCAGAATTACTTGCAGATTGCAGAATTTTTTCCTACTTGACAAATATCGTTATATTTTGGACACTTCACACAATATTTTTATAAATTATAGCCTATGTGTTATTCTGATGTATAAGCTATATTACTGTAAAGTTTCATTAAAATCCATTCAGTTGTTTTTGCGTGAAAGACGGCCAAACATCCTCACAAACTTTCGCATTTTTAATATATATCTAGATATTACACTGTAATAAGGCACGGGCTTTTTAAAGTGAATCTACCTAATGGATGAATTGCTCTGATTATGGTGCCAGTGAACAGTAATTTATGTGAAATCAAGTTGATCTTCAAAATAAAATATATAAATATATTTGTCTTTATTATATAATATTATATTGTTAAATTTTATTTTTGAATGAGTTATACCTCTTAATATATATCTCAAATAATATATTGGGAGAATGAAAATTTGTTTGGTTTGATATCTTAGTCAAATACATAATTGTATTTTTTTAACTGGAAAAAAGTGAATATTACAAAAACAGATACTTCTTTATTTAAAGAATATTTAATCTGCTGTTTTATATATATTTATCTGCGTAATTTTAAATAATTTCTCTTGTATTTTATCTGAATAAACAGGGATGTCAAAACTAGTACAGGCGGTGAAGTTGCTGAAGAATTTGCTGTTGTTATCAGGGCATTATGGATGGGACAATACAAATCATTTTCTCCTAAAGATTTTAAGGTAAGGTGGTGTACTAGTTTTTATTTATTGATATAGTCTGCACTTTTTGCTGCAATTTAAATTGCTATTTTATAATTAAATGAAAAAGAATTGCAAGCTTAGTCTTATTTAAATAATTTTGTTTTTATTATATTTGAATTGTTTATTACTTTGTATTATGTAGAGGAAGAGAAAGTAAAATTTTCTTAAACAATAAAAATACAATTACTAATTAAATTCTTCAGATTAATGCTGACTCTCTATATCTTGCCTTTTATAAATTTTATTACAGTTGATCAACAGAAATCATATAAAAAGTTGTATATTTTAGTGATATGCATAAAATGTGAAGGAGGAAGGAAGGAATTTTGTTCACAAAAAGTTACAGAAATATTCACATCGCTTTTATAAAGAGGAAGTGAAATTACTCCTTGTGTATAATGTTAAATATATATATATATATAATGTGGTTTTGTGTGTGTTTTAATATTATTATTCTTTCTTGCATTATTGCAATTTTAGATCTTTTAAAAATGTCAAAAGTATTTTTTTGTGTTTTACTTTTAATTCTGAAATTAGAAATTCATGTGTATTCTTTATCAAGAATTTATTAAATGATAGTATGTGAATATTTCTGAAATTTTTATTTTACATAATAGAAGTATTTAATATTCAAACATCACAGTTTTTAACATTTTTATATAAACTACATAATTATTGCAACAAATTAATTATATTAAATATAAAAATAAAGTATACTGTTTAATAATTTTCACTAAAAAATTAATATTAGAAAAAGTAATATTTGCTTCCCTTTTCCCAAGCTGGTAAGCATTTGTGTGTATTTTTTCCTCGTGAAGTCATTTATGATATACAGAATTCATGTAAGATCATAAAGAAAGTGGAGGTAGAAAATTTTAATAAAGAATGAAGTTAAATGTTAACAGTTTGCATCTCTCTCTCTTTCAAAAATAAGCCACTTCCTTTTAATCCAAGTATAATTTTTTCTTGAAAATTCATTACCTGAAGCTATATTTTTAAATTTTTTATTAATTTTTATGATAATTTTTATATGTATATTAATTATTATAAAAACTTTATTCTTTATATTGTACATTTTGATAAATTTTTTTCCCTTTAAAATACTTTAATTTTAATTACAAAGTTTCTGTAAGCTTGAGTTTATATGTTAATTTATCTAATGTGATAGAAATAAATTTTTAGAAGAAAAAATATTGCAAATTGAATAAAGGTAAATTGATTGATATATATATTTAATTTTATTCCCAGAATACTGTTAGTAGATGTCTTGCGGTTTGCATTGGCAATGAGCAGCAGGATTCACATGAATTTTTGGTGGTTTTGATGGAAAAACTACATGCTGATTTAAACAAGGTTGGCTTTTTTAATTTTTATTTCAATTTTATGCATGAATTTGTTTTCATTTAAATTTATTAGTTATTTTCTGATTATCCAACCTCTTATGAAAAGTGGCCTACTCATTGGCCACATAAAATCTTACTCTAATTGATTTTGATGATGCATTTAACGCAGTGACTCTCAAACTTTTTTTTTTTTGCAGTACTCTTTTAAAATTTGACAGCATTCTAACAAAAGAAGCCTATTTACCTGTTAGACACTGTGAATCAAACAAATTTTTTATATCCATCTATCCACAAAAGGATAAATTAAATATACCCTAAGTTTGTTTCTATAAAACAACCAAATGATTCGGTTCTGGATTTTTTTTCCCCTCAGAATACAATTAATAGTTTTAAAAAATTTGCCCACACAAAAGTTCCATGGCACAGTGGTTGAGAATCACTGATCTTGTGCAATGTCTTATTTTACATTCTCCTTTTACCTTACAAGCATTAATTTCTGATCCTTTATCTAACACTTGGCTTTCAATTTTTGTTGCTGTATTTTATCCAAATGTAATCAATTCAGGAGTTTTACTTCAGTGTTATCTTTTGTTATTATGTTTTAAGATATAAGACATATTTCTTAAGAAATTTAATCTCTTTCTATAAAGTCAGCAATCTGAGTCTCAATTTAGCATATTCACATACTCTACCTTATGTAAAAATTGTCTAAAGTCTTAATCTTTCCTTTATTTTAATTGTAAAGGTTTTTATTTTTTTTTTCTTTACGATATATTCTAGTGTAAGGGGCAAGAATTTTTTTAACTTTTTTAAAGCTATAGGGGAGGAACACAGCAACTTATGTATCCATTTTTTATCAATTGGTTATGCACTGTTTTTTTCATCTTTTAACTTTTTGGATGTTTTGAATGAAATCTTTATTTAAAAAGAAAGGGAGTCACATAAATCCTATAAAGCTGGTATCAGAATCCCAATTTCAGAACAGTTCTTTTGACTCATTGGGATGTCTGAATATGGTCACCATGCAGCAAGTTTTTCTTCTGACCACATGCTGCCTTTTTCTCCTAATTCAAGATGTTTTTTCTCCACTCTTGAACTTGTTTCTCATTTGCAAAGAAACAATGAGCTGCCATACTTTTAGAGTTTTCCCAAACAGGATCACTTGTAGTTAAAAATAAGCTGTATGTAAATTTCTCTGCCCATTAATTTTTGATTTTTACAAAAGTCGAACTCCAAGGGGCGTTGAGGGCGCTTAAAGGGCGTTATACATAATTATTTCCATTTTTAAACTATTAGACGTACAGTGTTGAAATTTGGTAAGCGGATTCCATTCATTGAGTAGAGATCCGCTATAAGATGGATTTTGGGAAAATCGTTTGCTAAGTGGCGTTATAGATAATTATTTCCATTTTTAAACTATTAGATGTACCGTCTTGAAATTTGGTAAGCGGATTCCTTTCATAGAGTACAGATTCGCTGCAAAATGGGTTTTGTTAAAATCGACCCCAAGTGGCGTTGTGGAGAATTAAGGGGCGTTATAGGCAATTAACTCCTTTTTTAAACTATTAGACGTAAAATCTTGAAATTGAGTAAGCAGATTCCATTCACTGAGTAGAGATCTGCCATAAGATGGGTTTTGTGAATATCATTTCCTAATTGGCATTGTGGGGGCTTAAGGGGCGTTATTGATAATTATTTCCATTTTTAAACTATTAGACGTACAGTCTTGAAATTTGGTAAGCGATTTCCTTTCATGGTGTAGAGATCTGCTATAAGATGGGTTTTGTGAAAATCGTTTCCTAAGTGTCATTGCGGGGGCTTAAGGGGCGTTATAGATAATTATTTCCATTTTTAAAATATTAGACGTACAGTCTTAAAATTTGGTAAGCGGATTCCTTTGCGAAAACAGACCCCCAAAGGAGTGGGGTTGCGAGGGATTAAGGCGTGTTATAGAAAAATTCCTGTTTTTCAATTTAACTCATTTACTTGAAATTTGTTGAGTACTTTTCTTTAGTCGAATAGAGTTCCACTGAGAATGGATTTTACGGAAATCAACTCCAGGGGGAAGCGGGGAGAGTTATTGGGGCGTATTGATAGACAAAATCCCGTTTTTGAACTGCTATGTCTATAATAATAAAATTTGATTTGTATGCTTCTTTTGTTGAATTGGAGTCCGCTAAGAATGCTGTCAACGAGGTATTGATGATAAAAATTCCGTTTTTGCTCTGTTAGATTTAGACTTGAAATTTAGCAGGCATGTTTATTTTATGGAGTAGAGATCCACTGAAAGTTGCTTTTGGTGGAAATCCACTTGATTGTTAGGTTAAGTGAGCGAAAACAATCTCTCTCCGTCTATTTTAGATATAAATAGAAATTAGATATTATAATTTATGTTCTTTTTATATCAAGGGGCGAGAGTGTAACAGCTGTAAATATATTTTTCAATACAATCGAATTCTTAATACTTGATATCAATAATTAATATATATGTAAACAGTATACATATGTACAACATTGTGAAATACCCAGTGAAGCGGGTGGGTAACGGCTAGTATGCTTTATAAATGTAAGTAAAAACTTTTTCTAGTATTCTAGATAATGAACAAATCAGGAAAAAAATGTTCTAGCATCAGATATGGTTAGTAATGAAAACTATCATCATTGACAACTTACACTTTGATAGAAAAATGTATCACCCATTTTAACCTCAGCAACATTTCCACCCATGTAATATATTTGAAAAGTACGATTTTTTTTTTCTTTTTTCCAATTTGCCTTATATAGGGATTTTGAGTTTTATTGTAAATATTTTAAGAAAAAAATGCACTTGATTTACTCACTGATTGGAAATATATGTTGTATTTATTGTTTTGATATAAAAGAAATGAATTAATACTTATTGCTTTCAATTAAATATCTTATTATCCTTGTAATGTATTTAAATTTTTATTGTTCGTTAAAAATTGTTTTCTTGATTTGTTCGGTGTTCAAGTTGAAAAACTTTTATTTTAACAATAATTAGCTGTCCAATACAAATGCTTTATAAAATAAAAAAAGGACAATTTTTTCTCCAAAAGAGTTGTATGAAAATGTTTTGAAATAAACCAAAGTCATTCAACAGTAAAAAGAAGTAATTTCACTTGACAAAAGATCAAATAGTAATACTGTACATTAAAACAATTTATTAATTTTACATGAGTATTATATCCTGGATTATTTTAACTGTCTTTGTGTTCTAAATTTTTTAGTTTAAAATTTGCTATTATAGGAAACTTATTTATCATAGATTGTTAACTTTTAATTAATAAATAACTTATTCAATAAGTTTAAAATTTAATAACTATAAAAAAATACTTTTTTATTTAAGTATTGAACCAAAATTTTTAAAATTAAAAAGAAAATTTATTGTTCTTTTCCTAGTTATATTTTGTATTTAAATTCTTTATATTTTTTCTGACAGAAAGCAACCAGACTTATACCCAAACTCGAGTCTTGTAACGATGAAAACACATTTTGGAAGCATCACAAAAGTTTTAATAGCTCTAAGATATCTGATATGTTTGAAGGTCTGTTAAAATCTACTTTGATGTGCATGACGTGTCGAACAACATCAGACAGTTATGAAGTGTTTTCATGCCTATCTCTTCCTATTATGTCCTCCAGGTGTACATTAGCAGTAAGTTATGAGAAGTGTGAATTTTACATTATGTAATGTTGATACAATTATTTTTTTCCTTTAAATTCTTATTGGTTGTATATATAAGTAATGCTTTCCCTTTACTCAATCAAATAATTTCATTCATACTTCAGAAAAGAAAGGAAATTAAAGCATTTTAAAGTACATTATTTTCAATGGTGATAAAATTGAAAACATAAGATTAAATGAGAGAAATAATACATTTCTTTGTACATAATACAAACTTTGCTTAATGTTTCTTCCATGTTGAATGGCATTTTAACTATCACACTTTTTTAAAACATGAATTAATGAATGATGTGAATTTTTTACCCAGAATCAAAATATAATACAAAGTTATATCTTTCCTGATCATATGTGTAAATATTTTTAAAAAAATATACAAGATTTATTTTTACATAATTCATAAACAATATAATTAATCAAAAGTAGTAACTTTGGAAAAATGTATTTTTTAATAAAAATCTGTAACAATTCAAATTATATATAATTTTTAAACCCCAGTGTCTGAGTGGTAGCGTATCGCACTTAAAGTTGAGACATGTATGTATAATTTCTTTAAAAATTTCTAATTAAGAGACAAAAATTTAGATGCTCAAGATTGAAAAGGAAAATTTTAATTTTGGAAATAAGAAAAGGGATGGATGTTCAATATATATACAATATGATTTAGTTTTTATTTGTAAGTTGTCAAAATATAGACTTTTTTATAGTTCCTCTTGCTTTTTATTAGTTTTATCATACAATTTTAATAACTTTGTGGTCAGTGGTGAAAGTTATATAATTGTAGTTGAAATGAAATCCTACTTTCTACTTGGTGAATCGTAAATTAATTTTGTATCATATATAGGAATATGTTTTATTTATTTCAATTTCTTCCATCAAACTTTAGTACTTAACTGTATTCAGTACAAGAGACTCAACCATGGTCCATTAAAAGATTTAAACATTCTGTGAATTCACTTTGAGGAAAGAATTCAACCTGTTACTAATTACTTTAATAATTATTTGTACTTTTTAATTTTTCTTATTTTTATTTTATGCGTTTGAAAAAAATAAAGTCTTCGCTCTATCTTGTCTGTAAAAAAATGCAATTTTTTTTGTATTGAAAGTTCTTATATGTTAAATGTTTTTATGTGTAAATTTTTTCAAATGCTAATTATACAGAACTTTATACCAAGCAAAAAGGGCATATTTAACATTTTTATTATTTATGTACAATATAACTGAATGATGTAGACTTAATCTATATATTTAAGTATATATAAGAAGTTTAATTTGAAGAAAGAGAAACCATTTTGGAATGCAATTAATCTTACTGATAAAGCAGCCCTTTTGAAGGAAAAGGAAGAAAAGAATCCTTATATTTAGGAAAGAAAATTTTTCATCTTAGTAAAATTGCAAAATTATGTATTTAAAGCTCCAGAGAAAGAAAGTTGTTTACATTGAGAGGAATTTTGAACTTTACTATAAAGAAATATCTTAGAAATAAAATATTTGAAGCATTTAGTACTTGATTTTTTCACTTATCTTTTGTAGGATTGTTTTCTGCACTTCCTGAAATCAGAGAAAATATCTGGGGAAGCTGCTTGGGATTGTCCGAAATGCAAGACCAAGAAAGAAGCGGAAAAGCGTCTTCGCTTATGCCGTGTACCTGAAATTTTAGTTATTCAGTTGAAAAGGTATTTTTAAAAATTTTAATCCTGTATTAAGATTTTTTTTTTTTTTTTTTGAAATCCCTAAAATATTTACTGCTTTAAAGTAAGAAAAAGGATTTTATCAAATTTTGACTGGTTATTTAAGATATTTTTTCTTCATCTACATTTTTTATGAGTTTTATTTCTGGAGGAGTAACTTTATAGTACTCTAAAATATTTTCAATCGTGACCTAAATATTCATGATTTATTTCAAATCCAATTTCAATTTTGTATGAGAAAAACATAAGTAAAAAAAATTGGGGGAATAAATTGGAGTAGTTTATATTTATCAAATATTTTAGACAACTTTGTAAACTATTTCACTCATAATCCTTAGTCCAGTATATTCTAATCATGAAAAAATCACCTTTAGCTACTTGTAAGCAATTATTGCATAATCAATTATCTGAATTGGGTGCAATCCAGGTATTCAATCCTAGCAACAAAAAAAACTTATGTTGCATGATTGCAGCTTGTGCTTATTTATTCCAATTGATTTTAACAGATGTGTGGAGGCTTGAGGGATGAATTGCCAGTTCATATGATGTTCAAAATTACGAGATCTAACTTGGAGAGTTGACTAAATTGTAATGTTAATTTTTCAAATATTGTTCATATCTATATTGTGTGTAAAGTATAAGATTTGCTTTTATTTTTGTACATTCTTGTTTTTGTGTGGATGGAACTTGATCTCAAAATACACATTAAAAACAATGAAAAAACTCCCTTACAGTTCTTAATGCAATAAAGTAAAATTTATCTAAAAAATTTAGTGCATTCTACTTTTCAAATAATTTTCTATTAATTTGCATGTAATCAGAAATTGGTGTTATTTTCATCCAAGAGATTGAAGAAAAGATGTCAAACTTTCAAAGATTTAAAACCAATGTGAGAAATTTCTGCTATCTTACTCTTCTTATCAGATAGAATATCATATCCTTGATTGCAAGCTCGTTGCCAACATTGTTTCTTTTGAGTTATGGATTTGACTGTCACTGAAGATCCATTGTAAAAGCTGTTATTGCAAAAGAAAATTTAGGGCAATGAATATGCAAATATTTAAAAATAAAATTGTTTTGCTACTGATGTGTTTTTATTTTAAAGCTATAGCGGATATGAGATAAAGTTAAGCGGGTGTTACTAACAGAAATAAATCAGACCTGCATAATACTAAAATTTGTATAGTCTGCAAAGCATTTGTAGAAATATTTCAATCCCATACCGTGCAATAGTAAGTGGGGGCACTTCAATAAATTCTCATAACAATAAAAACAAAACATAATCTTATACTCATACATACACTTATAAAAATTGTGATTTCTGGCAGTTTTTTTTTTTTTTTTTTTTTTACGCCAATAAATCATTTTAAAATTATAAAATGACAAATGCATGTTTAGGAATGGATGATGAAATTTGCAATTTGAATGCAACTAATATACAGGAAATGCTGCTAATGTGCTATTTTCTGTCTAGGTTCAGTACTACTTTCAAGAGAGAAAATGTAGAAAAACGTAATGTTCTACAAAACATGTAGAACATTTTAGAACATCACATGTAGAACAATACAAGGCAATATCACAGAACAGAGCTGATATCCATACATGAAAGTCAAATTCAATTTCTCTTTACCTTTATGAATGCCATTACTTTGTCTTCATCTACTAGCTTTTAAGAAATTCAAACAGATCATTTCGTTTTTATGTTATGTATGCAGCATTGGACTCTCAACATTGCTCAGAGATTGTCATATCCACTCAATGCTAGGCTAATGAGAGTGGAATTGTTACATCGCTCATAGGAAACATTGGTTGTGAAGGGGTTAAACATTTATCTTTCTGCAGAAGAGGTAAACTTAGTCATTGTAACCCAAACCTAATTTGCTGTGAAATGCTGGATATCCATTTTGGATAGAGTTAGTAATCAGAGAGTTATTTAATATCGAACTTACATTATTTAGCATTCATCTAACAATCTTTACGACTCTGAATTGCAGATAATTAATTATCCAAATTCATATAAGTGATTAATTGTATCTTGAAAGAAAACATTTGTGTTTTGGTTTGTAATATAATTTTTAATCACAATTATGTACAAAGTAATATCTGCAACTGTGAAGCTTTGTTTAGATGTCATATGTATAAATATTTTTAATTTTTTCACATCTAATCAAATTTATAAACTTCTTGTGCCGCCCATCTGGTATAGAGGTTAGTGACACTGACTACGGTACCATAGAGCCTTTTGTTTGAATCCCGGAGAAGACATGAATGTTTATAAATGTCTAAACTCTAAATAACCATCTAGCTGCAAATCTTCTTGTAAAGTTAGTGGAAGGGGAAGATAGATGAGAGGCCTCTGACCTCCCTCAGGGTGCTCTCCCTCAAAATTGGGGTGGAATTGAGTAAAATCTTTCTGTCACCTGTATGGTGTTCAAGGCTACGGCTAACGACAGGCGTAAAAGTCCAGCCCCTGCTGTGCTGAATTTTGTGGGCCTTGATCTGTAGTTACTGTCGATCAGGTTTCATAAGTAACAACATAAACTTCTTGAAAGAAAAAATTTTGTTGGAAAATGGGCTATTTAAATATATCAATTATCTGTGATATTGCCTTGTAGAAAAAAAAATTGATATTGAAATACATGTTTTACTCTCTTGAAGTAGTACTGGACCATGAAAGATAATAGCTCATTAGCAGTATTAGTTGCATTCAAATTGCAAATTTCATTATCCTATTCTAAGCATGCGTTTAACATTTTAAAATTTTAAATTGATTTAACAGAGTTTTGAGCAGAAATTGAGATTATGAAATAACATTGTGCAAATATTTGGACTCAGATTATTCTTATATAAGCAACATTTTATATTTGTTTCATTTGATTTGGTTTGCAGTTCATTATCTTATGTACATATAATTTTCTCATTAATTTTCTGATTCAAAAGATGTATTGTGATCTCTAAAGCCTTGTTACATAAAATTTTACATCTCAATATTTATGTAGAATTTCTCTCTCTTTTAATTTTTATTTTTTGTTCATATTATATGTTCATTTTTTAAGGTTTTCTTATGAAGGATTATGGAGAAGAAAATTGCAAACTGCCGTGGATTTCGATTTTCACTTTGATGTGCCTTATGAGAAAAATAGCGAGAAGTATAATCGAAAATATAGCCTTTATGGAATTGTAGTAGGTTCATAGTTTTTATTTTTCATGTATTTTGAGAATTAATTTTATTTTCTTCAAATATTTTATACATTTTTATTATTTTTATTTTGTACCATTTTTTTCTTAAAAATTTGTAAAATTGTTTTTCAGAATCATTTTGGAACCTTAGAAGGTGGCCACTGTAAGTTTATTTACAATAATTTGTTCTTAGATTTATTGATTAATGAATTTAAAAAATAAATAATTTTATTCTGAAAAATAATTTAATAGAAATCATATCAGTATTTGAGAAAATCTTGATATACGAATATGCCCTATCAATGTTGCCTGTTATGGTATTTGTTCATACATTAGACTCCTCCTTACTTAAAAAGTATTAATAAATTAATGTCTAGTAATGGTTGTATTTTGAATATTATTTGTAAAATTTCCTTACAACTATTTTTCTTTTTTTAATTGTCTTTTATTGTAACTAATTTAATCAGTTTAAACTTGAATCTAAATCCATTAAAAGTCAGAATAAATCATAATTTTTCTTTGTTACATTTATTTTTCAGTGAGTTTATATAAAGTATAAAAATTTAATGTAAATTTTGAGACAGCTTACAAAAGTACAATAAAAACTCCGGTATAAGTATGTTAACACAATAACATATTGTAATAAATTATATTTGTATGTGATATTACTGTATTTTGTCCAATGCATTGCTTAAGTAACAGGCTATGAGATATAATTCCTATTTAAGATGTCTTTATGTAATCTATTTTTCATACTGCATTACATTATATCTATTATAGACTTATCTTTCTACACAAAACTATCCTTATGATGCACCATGTGTAATAATACATCAATAATTTTTGACCTGTGTAATTACTTTTGATGGAGATCAATGCACATTGTTCTAAATTAAGGAGTAAAGCATACAGATTTTGATCCTTAATTGTATTATTTTTAGATCCTTTTCATGAATTTGAGTGTTTGCCCTTTTCAAATTTGGTACAGTCTGTTATTTTTCACAATCTGAAGGTTGCCATTAATGTTGTAGTTTACAAACTTTTTTACTACGCTCTCTTTTAAAAACAATTTAAACTTGGCTCCACCCAATTTTTGGAATCGCGACTTTCCAATCTAAAAGTTAACATCTAAGGGTATAAGATTGGTAGATAAAATTTAATATTGCATTATTAAAAAAAATTTTATTTGTGGAAATTACAATTTTTTGTTCAACTTTTTATGTTACACCTACTTAAGTCCATGCTTCCCAACAAATATGATTCCCAGTTTGAAAACCCTTAATTTATAAAGAGCACTTGTTCTGTCAAACATGATAATATGGTTTGACCATGATAGTAGAGTAATCATTGCTGCAAATTTGTGATTGGCATTCTTTCAGTCAAGTTCTTGTGCCAATAAAAACCTGCTGTGCATAGGAGTATAGTATATTGTCTGGGAATTTTCAAAGCCCTCACGTTGAAGTGGTGTATAAATTTGGAGAGTGAGGTGCCAGCTCAGGTTTTGTGCTCCCATTTCAAAATGAATCAGAGTTCACAGTAGTGTGATGAGGAGATGAATCAAGAGACATTTTAAAACTCAACGACTATTTTGATCTAATATCTTAGTATATTGATACCTTAACCCTCTCACTGCACATCCCACGATTTCCATGGGCAACATAGATGTAGCAAGATTTGGGCAACCTGTGATTTCCACTGGTATGCATTTTTTCTAACTATTTAGATATGCAATCCACAAGCTGTTCTTGTTTATGTTCATATTTTCACGATTTAATTCTATATTTTAAAATAAACTCTTTTACAAAAATTGGTTTTTTTTTAACTCAAATGAAATATGTAATAAAAAAATACACTATTTTTTAACCTACTTTTATAAAATAAGTACACAGCAGGAAGGTTAGTGGTAATAAATGATAAAGGTGAAATAAACCTTGAAACCTTACTAATAATAATTAAAATTTTTGAAGCTTTGAATTACAACCAAGCAGTTTCCAAATTTATCCTAAGTTCAAATAGCAGTTGCTTGCAGCACTATAAGTTTTAATCTAACTTACCAATTCCTATAACAAATAGTAAAATGCAGTGGTGCACACAGGAATTTTTCAAGAGGGGGATCCAGGATCGAAAGTTCACCATTCTCATAACATTCCTCAATACGCCACCAAACACATTCTTTTGATTTTGTCAATTGTCAGGAACAAAAAGCATTAAAAAATAAATTGTGGAACAAATAGTTATCATTAATTAGTAAAATTAATTATTAATAATAAATAATTAAATTTTACTTACTTTATACAGAAGATTATAATCAATCAAAAAATCAAGCAATGGGGGGTCCAGAATTGGGACCTCCCTTGTGTGCACCATTGATCAAAGTTAATCTTAACACTTACAACCGCAAAACCTCTCTTAACAATTATGATCTTAACAACCTCACTTCAAATCTCTTTAATTGCAATCTTAATCTGTGTATGTCATGGTTCCTTCACAGGGTGAGGTTCTAAAATAAATTTCCCTACAGGGAATTGTTGGAAACACGTTGAGAACCCTCTACAATTTTACTGTGGCTCAAAACTGAAGTACATCACAAACACTTGCATTACTTCAAAATGCAATGTTAATAAACAATCAATCTGATGATATAGTTAGTCATTTCTTTGATAAATTTTCCCATGTTTTGTGTAGTACTGCCATAACTGAATGAACTTCATTTACTTTTATACTTCTCTTTATGAAGAATGTCAAGAGCAATGAGAAATAATTAAATCTTTTAATTTTGAATAAAATATAGTATGTGATTTAGCAGTATTGCAGTTTTTTATACAAGAAAAGCATGGTACTTGTAAAATTTAGTATACTGCTTTACTTTACATTTGTTAAGTACTTCTGTGTGTTGATATGTTCTCCACTCCCTTGAAAGTTCAAATTATAGAGGTTTTTACTGTATTATTTTTAAATTTGCTACACTGAGGAATCACAATTCATTTGTCTCTAATGATGCTTTGCTACAATTATTTTTGTTTTTTAATGTAACAATTTAGTTTTCACAAAAATATATATGCTTTCCCTTGTACTTTGTATACAATAAAGTAATGATATTAAATTAATATGTAAATGTATAGCATTATTATCATCAATGAAAAATTAGATATATGTAGGTCTTATTTCTTTGTTAACTGTATGCCTTATTTGATAATAAACTTTTACTAAATTTGTATCTGCTATATCTCATAAAATTATTTAATTTTTAAATATATTTCTGATTTATACTATTTTAATTATTAGTTTATGTTGCAATATTTTATTTTAAATAGATACTGCCTACTGTAATACATCATCGCAAAAGTGGTATAAATATGATGATCATGAAGTTTCAGAAATAAGTGCATCTAGTATTCGAGTAAGTATATCTTTAAAAAATATTTGTTGAAATTTTATATTATAGATTAAAACATAGAAATGTATAATTTTAGTTATAGAAACTTTTAATTTATCTTCATTTGTTTTGTAAATGTACAAAATTCAATTGTACTGTACTTTTGAAACTGAGTCATATGTTTGAATAAATCAATTCAAATAATCTCAATAAATAATTTGTGACAAATGATGATTTTAATGACCTTTAAATACTTTTATATATTAATAATTAAAATGCATATTGAAGTTTAGAGCAAAATTGGATGTCATATCAAAAAAACTTTTTAAGAAAGAGTATATAAAAAATTATACCTCAAAGAAATAAAATTATATTAGTAAATCAATCAATATTTTGTAATGTAAATGTAATTGTATACACCCAAGTTCAGCAGGGAGGGGGGGGATTGATTTGTCAAGAACATAATAGATAGTATATTATCTGTATTTAGATTGATAAATTACATCAAATGTGTTCCCCAATTTTGGAAAAGGAGCTGAAAAAATTATATAGAGATTTAAAAAGGGTTAGATTTTTCTTTTCATTCCAAACAGTACTAAATTCATTTGGAGGAAATTTACTAATACTTTAGAGTATAACTTATGTGTTAAGATAACTAAGTTGGTTTTATGGGATACAGAGAGAAGGAAAAAAAACTATCTGTTTTAAAAGCATTAAAATTTAATAAATATCAAAATATTCAATCTTCTGTAAGACTCTAAATGCATGTTAATTGTAAATGCTGTTTTACAGTAAAGTAATGTGTTTTTAGCATTTATAAGTTCATTCAAACAATAACAATTTAGTAGTTTAAGAAAGACTTATGTGATTAGAAAATCTATACTACTACATACTGTATTCTGACCTTCAATAAAAATATGAGTGGGGTGGGGATTTAATTTTTCAAAATAAATTTGTTGTGAAAAATTAATTTCAAATAGAGAATTAAAACTTTAAAAGATTTATTATAAATCATTTCCAAATTAAATTTAATAAATTTTAAATTGCTTTTACTTTTTGCTTATTTATTTATTTTTAATCATTTAATAGATTAAACAAAATTCAACTGCCTCTCTTATCAATTGTGAAAAAATAAGATTTCTTTTTAGATAATTAACATGTGTAAGAAAAAATAGCGATAGAAGGTATAGCTATAGCCTTAGAAGTTATTAAAAATAAAATAATACTTGTTTCTTTTTATATTAATATTTTTTAGTAGTTTTCAGATGCAAAATAATTAGTAACTAAAGACGTATAGCTTCTTAAGTTTTATGTGTTTATTATTTTTAGACACCTGCTGCTTATATCCTGTTTTATCGATCAAGTGACATCCACTCAAATCTGTAAGAATCAATACTATGTACATTTTTGTTGAAAGAAAAGCGATTGTGTATTCATTTGTAATAATACCTGAAAAGTGAGCTACTCAGTTCTGCTTTCATTGTACTATTCATTGTGCATTATTGTACAAATTGCATGTATATTTGCATGCAGGTGTGTGTTTTTGTTTGAGTGACTTTTAAGGTGTGTCAGTGAATTTAGTAGAGTGTGATACATTCTTAATCTTTATTCTATGCACCATGCTTAGTATTAAGTATATTTATACATTCCATATTGCTGTGCCTCTATTTCTGTAGCTAATATGTTTATGATCAAATATATTTTTAGTCTCCTAACACCATGAAATTTTAATGTAGTAAGAATGAAGTAAACTTAGTTTTACATGTTCTTTAGGATTGATTGAAGTGGCTGTATTCTCCCTTGTTAAACATAGGTTTTAAATCTTTGCCTATGTATACTTCATTAATAAGTTAATATATAAATACCAAAAGAATAATTTGATACTTTTGTTATGAACATTTTAAGTAAAAAATAAGTTACAACCATCACAAAATTATGTAACATTTTGTTGAATAATTTTTTTCACAAGAATATTTCTTGAAATGATTTTGTATTAATTTTAATTTTCTGGCAAGAACTTTTTAATGCTATAAATTTTCAACAAAGAAAAAATTGACTTGAATTTTTAATGAGTGATTATGAAGAAATAATTCTTATTTGTTAAAAATGTATCCTTATGACAAATCAGATTTTTAAAACTTGGATGCTTTAAATTTAAAAAAAGTTTTTGAACAGTTTAAATAAAACTATTATGTTGAATGATACATAAATGCAAATTGTTTTTGTATACTTTTAAGTAAATGTCCTGTATTATATTTGTCTTCTGTTCACAGCAAAACTTTTGCATATTTTTTATTAAAATTTTAAAATGCTTTTATTTTAGGATAATACCTAAATATTTTAGGATATATTTTCCCTTTAAATTAAGTAATACAACTTATTTTAAATACTATAGCCTATATAATAGACAAATAAGCATTAATAATGTGAGTACAAATAATGTAACTTTATAAAACTTCTCTGCTTTTGCTTGCTTATTTCATATTCAAACATCTGAGTTTAGCTACTGATATAACTAAAGAATTTTTTACATCAGAGAAATGATAAATACAAAATATCTTTTAATGTTTGTAAATTCTATGTACATAATACAAGAATGCTTAATTTCTGAAAAAGTCTTGTAGATATGTTATAAAGAAGATATATTTTATGGATATGTATACAAAAACAAAATAGCTATAATTGTGTATTCCTATTTTATGTAAGATTTATTTATATTTTATTATTATTCAATGTTTTTTTACAATGTATCTTGTATAGAAATAATTAATAGTATTGTAAAGTCACTTGTATTTTAAAATATAAATTTTGTTTGAAGAATAAATATTTACAACATATTTTTGTTTTTAAAATTATTTTAAGTTTCACAAAATACATTCAAAATATGCCTTGTATCTTTGTTTCTAGAACATGGTGTTTAAACAATATCAAAGAATTTTAATAGTTTTCCTGTGGAAAAAGTTATTTTTCAGAGTGAGGAATTTTAAGTAATGAAGTGCGTCTAATATTTTTACTGTAGGAATATAATACATAATTGTTATTAATTTTCAAAAAATATTTTGTATAGATATTTATTTAGAAATATTTAACATAATGGAACCATATAAGCTTCGAAGTACAAATCTTATAATCTCAAAAGTTACTCATTAAAATACAAAATTTTTAAAACACCAACAATTATTTTATATATCTTTAATATTTTGGTGCAAATCACAATTCTATTCACTAAATCAATGTACATTACATAAAATTCAACAATACATTAATAAATACACATTCACAAAAAAAAAACTAAGAAATTTGCCTTGATGTATCCAACACACATTATCAATTGCAAATTAATTTTAGACCTTATCTATTAAAGTAGAAAATGTTACTTCCTGAAGTAATATTTAGGTATTGGAAGTCTTGAATTAACTCTTCATGACAATATTAGTAAGAGATCTTTTTGATTTCATTTGGATAGCTGCGGTAGCCTAATCATTATGTTCATGAACTCATGACTAATGTGTCATGAATTCAAGCCTTTGTGTTACTTAAGACCTGCTATGTAGAGGGCTGATGCATGTTAAATCTGTCAAGGCACAATGTTTTTCTGCTGGCATGGTTTGATAGAGTGAGTGCCATCCTTGTCCCTTGACCAAGGTCCAATGTGTTGCTTTATAATGCCATGTTAATAAACACTTGATTTGATAACGAATTAAATATAAAATTTATATGTTCATCTCTATTTTTCAATTCCTACTATTTTAGTTCACTCTCTCCCAAAAAATCTTGTTCAAATTTTCAATCACTAATTAAATACTTTTCATTCATCCATTAAAGTTCAAATATATTTTTTTAAACTTGTAGTGGATGACACTTGATGTTAATACAGTTTTTTCAAATATTAATTCATTAATTAAGTTAAAAAATGAATAAATAGTAACAAAATATAATAGTCGAACAGCATATATAAAAAAGAAAATTACTCGTGTCTCTGTAGCACAATGGATAGCGTGTTGGACTTCTAATCCACAAAGATTCCCACCTGGGATGGCTTAATTTCTGAGAATGTGATTTTTTTAAAAAACTATTTTATTATAATGATTAAATTTAATAAATGAATAAATAGTCCAAAATCGTATATGGAAAGGAAAATTGCTTTCTATTTTGTCATGTATAAAAAAACATATTAGTTGTGACTATTTAATAAAAAGTTACTAAAAAAATTTTTCTTTGCTAACCTAAGTAGGAATTATTTTTAATTTTTTTTTTATTACTTGTTCTCAAAATACCATTAGAATATTTTCATTTGCACAACTATTTATTAAGGTAATAAAAATTTAGATATTTTATGTATAACATGTATTCTTAACCATTAAACCTTATACTCATACAAATTTATAGTAAAATGTAAATATTTCTTTTCGATATTTATGTGCATGCTATTTTATTACATATTAAATCAAATGGATGCTAATATATTTTCTTTGTATTATGTGAGGTAGTTTCAAATGAATGCTAATATGGGGGAAAGCCTAGATATATATACATGTACTGAAAAAACCGATCTGATAAAAACATTGATATTTTATTTTAACCTTTTTCATTCCACTAAAATGTTTAAACTTTTAAGTAGCGTAATGCGAAATTGGATGTCTCTTCCTCTTCAGTTTTGAACCTGGGAACTACCATTTTATAAAGCAGCGGATTTAACAACCACGCTGTGGGTTTCTTTGGGGAAGAGCAGTAAAAATTCCTTTAAAATAAAGGAAGATTTTTTTTCAATTTCTCATTTCGTTATTTGTTAAAGTAAAAAAAAAAAATTTCGGGCTTCATTTTTAAGTTAATGCTTTCAAACTTCATATATCGATTGCAAACAACGGTAATTTTTAAACAAAAAACTTTAAAAAAGTAATGTTTACATATTTCTCGCAAAAGGGGAAAAAACGAAAAACACTTTTTCTTTAAACCGTAATTTTTAAGATATTTTATTAATCTTTGTACAGATTACGTATAATATTGTTCTACACACGGGAAAAAAATTTTCGTGAGATTATTTTTATAAATAAAATTATTAAGTATTTAGATAAAATTGAGTTTTTTTTTTTGAAAAATCTTAAAAAAAACAGTTTTTGACATTAAATTTTTTAATTGACTGATTATTAAAGAGAAGCATGAACTTTTTTAGTGTAAAAAAATTCTCATTAGCGCGAAAGAAAATGTAAGCGGAACGATTTAGAAATCTTATTCATAAAATCGATTTTGACTCATTTTATAAAAATCGTAAAAAATAGATTATAATTATTTTGTAAAATAAATTATACCGTATTGTGGCGAAATAAATGATCTTTCCAAATCTAATTATTTTTTGTCTGAGTCTCATGAAAAAAAAACTAGATCGCGTTTTAAAAACGTCTGGGGGAAAAAAAGATGTTCCGAATTTTTGAACTTGTCCCCTGGCGGAGAAACATGGTACTAATTATGCGTTTCAAGGTTTTTAATTAATATCTTTTTATCTAATCGAAATATAAAGGGTCAAAACGAATTCCTCGGATCATACCCGAAATTTTGGTACCTTCGGCGAGTTTATGCGTCGTGCGGTTCGTGAGAATATAGAGATGCATAGATAGAGAGATAGATACGTTTGTTTACCTACGAATTTTAATAGTGTAGATACATATTATGTATTCAAAAAGTATATAATTTTGATACAAATTTACATAATTTTTAATATATATATATATGTACATAGCTAGCCCATAATTCGTGGATCCAATTTATTATAAACATAGAAAATGTGTATAATGAGGATCATGAAAACTAGAGCTTGTATTGTGATTTTTCTCTTGTCCATGATCTGATGTATGTTTTCCTATTTCATGTATACTGAAAGAAGAAATTGAAGTAAGTCTATGAATTTATGAAACTTGCTCCAATTTAATTATCTTTGAAAATTTTCAATTATACCATCAGACTTTGAGGAGAAAACAATGATATAAAAATTGCGATAATTTTCATTACATCAATTGATTATTATTTTAAGAAATAAGAGAACCCCAGATACTAAAATTAATCCTTCTTTAAAGAAAAATATGAACATTATAGCAAAATAATGATTCAAATAAAAAACATTTTTTAGAGTGTAATAAAATATGTTTCCAAATTCATTTAATTTACTTAATGCAATCATGCTTATATTTTTATTAATCATGTGATAAAAATAAATAGATTTTAAAAATTTGTAAATTACTAACTAGTGAAGCTATGCTTTTGTTTGTGCGAGATATTTTCAAAAATTATTTTCATCTTAAAATAATTTCACACAAGTTGGTCTCTATAATTTAAATAAACTACATTTCAGGAAATATTCAAATGAAACTTGGCTCTTGGGTTTCAGACAAGCCACTATAGGGTTATAATTGAGATTTATCAAGTAATAAAATAATTTTTAATGAGGATAGGTACATATTATATAATGGCACTCACTTTTCATGATTGTCCACAAAATCAAGAAATAGACATTAATGAGTTTAACACTCAGAATATAAATAGCAATCATATAAAAATATTTATTTTTGAATGAAAACTTAATTTTCAAGGAATGAAACTCTAATCTAGGGGTTCCCAACCCTATGCCCCCAATGGCTATCAAATTTTTTTTTAAAAAACTAAACTAAATACAAAAAGACGTCACTGGAGACTTTTTTTTTTAATTTCAACACATTTTGCACTTCTCCTCAGGATAGTATCAAATAGATTGCAATAACTTATAAGATTTTAGATGATAAGTTGCAGACATGAGATTAACATACAAGTACCAAATGAAATTGTCTAAATATACAGTCATAAACCATTATTTTCATGATTCTAATTCGCATGAAAAAGTTGTAATTTTATTTTAAACTTTTACTATTATTATTTTATTTGTTGATACTTTCAAACTGGAAAAAATGGATTAAGAAATGCAGGTTTGTAGCTTTTAGAAGAAAAAATTTGTAATTATGGTTTCATTTATTTTTAAAAAATATGAAAATGTTTACATTTACCTCCATACTTTTTTTAAGTCAATTTTAGTTGTAAGCTACTAAAAAACAATATCCGAGTCCAGTGATTTAATTATACATTTTAGTAATAATTCTGAAAAAAAAATTCAATACAAAACAAGTAACTTTTAGTCATCTGAAGATTTCAATCATAACAAAAGTTAGTATCAGAGATTACAACATTTTATTAAAAATGTTAAACCTTCCAAATTCTTTATATTTGCATGTTAATAAAATTATCATTTTCTATTTAAAACGAATATAGAAATCAATACAAGATCTTTCATTTATTCAAGACATCTTAAAAATAGTATATAAAGTAATAGACAGTGGCGTAATGTACACCTCTGCCTCGCGGGAGGACCCAAAACCGATGTTATAGTTTTGTAAACCGGCTTGGGGCCTGAAACCTGACTTTGCAGGGGGGCCTAATATTTTTTGTTATGCCACTGGTAATAGACATAATCTTAAATAGTAGACATAATATTCACGCATATTTCAGTCAGCATCTCATGGAACAAAACCATTACTTTTGTAACAGTTGATCAGTAAAAAAAAAGAAAAATATTCAAATTGTGCTGATTGTACAATTTCATTTCGAAAAATGTATACATTTTGTTTTATTGAAAAACAAAGCAATGATTTTCTAAGAATAATTTTTGTACAGCATTTTACAAAATTATATTGCTTTAATAATTTCCACTTGAAATACATATACATTCATAATTCTATCTTACATTGTTGAATAGGTATGGGAGGGAATGAACACTAAATAAATAAGTCATTCAATTGTGAACAGAAGATAACAAAATTTACTAGAGAAAACATAACACTTTCTATAATATCAAGTTCCAGAGTTTTGAAATGGTATAACAAATTAGTAGTAGTAGTAGAAGAGTATATTAATTGATTTAAACACTGTTACCAAATAACTAAAGTCATTCTCAAAATGCACAAGCTATGTAAGTGTTCAATATAAAATCAAACAATCAGAAAAGATCAAAAACTTCAATATTATATATATGCTACATATTAATAAACTTAAGGCTGCTGCATATGAGTATATATCAAAAACAATTTAAAACATCAAAGTAAAATTGATAGTAAAAAATATTCAAAAAATTTTACCAGCATCATTAACATTTTATTATTTGGAATAATCTGAATTATTTTAATTTTGTAGATGAAAATTTAATTCCTTTTTAATATTTTAAGAAATACAATGTATATTTTTTACCTATGTTCAATATTATTATTCTTATGATACTTTTAAATATTTTGCATAATCAAAGAAAATAGAAATTTGCAAACTAATGCATGGAAATTTTTTATAGCAAATTTAAATATAAATTTTTTTATGAAATGTAAAAATTTTTGGTACTTATTGATAATAGGAACCATGAAACTAAATGCATAGAAAACATGCCAAATTCTAGTTTATAGAATTAGCATTAGTTAGAAACATTAATAACTAGTTTACACTGGTTACTAATGTTATAATGTATATAACCGTTATAATTATACACTGGTTACTAATGGGAGGGGGGGCAAAACCTGACTTTCTTGCAAAGGGGCCCCTAATGTTCTCAGTTATGCCACTGAGCTGAAAAACCTACTTAAGTATTAATGATGTCAAAAGCAGTAACCCAAAAACAAGTGAAAATTGATAATATAGCTAATGTTCAGGTTGACGACAACTTGGAAAGTTGCCACCTGGTTACCAAATCATGGTCCCTAAAACTGATAAGAACCAAAATTTAAACATTTATTACATTGCCTATAAAATGATTGTACATGTGCTATAATGAGATTTAAAAAGTACATTTTATACTTTTTATTTCAAGCATACAAACATGCTAGGAAAAAAAATTCTACTAAATATACGAATGTCCAATTTAAGTTTCTTAGTAAAAAGCTATTTCAATAAAAACAATTTTAATTGTGGCCTTAAAACACAAAATTCTCCTAAAATTTAACAAACAAATTAAATTGATAAAAATCAATTGTTATACTAAACATAAGCCGAATAGTTGAGGAAATAAAAAATGATTATATACAAATGGAAATATAACAATTATTTACATATTTAACCATTATTATACATATAATCATAATCAGAAAAATATTTTATTTTGCATACAAACAAAATATACTATTTAATAAATAAATGTTAAATACCACTGTATAAAATCTGAAAAATATATACAAATGTGAAAAATTTTATTTTCTCTTTCAATAATGGATTGAGTTTGCTTATAAGTATTTGGCATTTTTCAACATTTTTTTTATTCGACCGAGATTCATTTTTCTTAAAATATATAAATTATCACAAAAATAAATTTATAGGGAGCAAAAACAATCAATGCCTAAATTTAGCAACTTATATTCCAAATGAATAATGATATCTTTGGTAACTTTATACATATTTCTTGGAAAGATAAAACATATAAAAGATAGAACCAAATAATGAAATTACCTGAGATTACAATTTCATATTAACTTCAGAAAATTGTATACCATTTTATTAGGGTGTGTGTGAATCAAGTTTCACAAAAAAGTTTTGAAAAGTATGAAGGGGGGAGGGGACTTAAAATATAACCATCTGAATTATTTTACAATGACACCGAGCATTATATAGGTAAGTTCAAATACAACATTAATATAGAATTCCATAACACACTTAATACCATGAAACATAATATGAAAAGGAAAAAAAGCCTTTTTAGCAACATTTTGCATTTAAAATAATGAATGCATTTGGCATGATATTTTACCTTTATTTTAGAAGATACAATACACAACTGAGATTTTTATGTTCGTAGTCTTTTTACCTATAAAAATATTTAAATATAATTTTTTTATAATATAAAATATATTGCATCAAAACAGGTAAAATGACTTTTATAAAATTAACACTTGGTAATCAAAAATAAATTTTTAAATACTGAATTAATAAACAGTATTAATAATGATAACCATTACAAAACAAAAAGATAATTAAAAAATAGTTACTGATCAACCTCATGCCATTGGGAAGGGGGTGAAACCTCAAACCCCACCCTTGTGTACATTACTGTCACCAACGTACAATTAATCCTTGGCATGGGGTTAGTATGTAAGCACCAAAAAATATACAATCCCATATAAAAATGCTAAAACATTTTATTCTCTCAGTTAAAACTAATAGTATTTAAACAAAAACTTTAAAAAGTTTTTCAACTACCCGTATAACTCCTTCCCATATTAAAATAATTCTACAAAACAATGGAATAGTATCCATTCACTTACCAAATACTAATGTAAAATTTTTATTTGCTAGCTAAATATATTTTCACCCCACAGGTTCGAGATTCAAACCCCCAGCTGGGCAAGGTCGACTCAGCCTTTCATCCCTTCAGTGGGTCGATAAATGAGTACCAAGCTTGAGCTTGGGAATTTAATACTGGGAATTTTACGCCAGACTGACCACCTGACCAGAACATCTGCTCATGCACCTCAGGGCCTAAGGTCACGTATAATGATATGGGTACAGTAGGCCTTGGCCCTTATGGGTTGTTGCGCCACGAGTTAAGTTAAATATATGGTCCATATTTATAAAATTAAAAAAGAAATGTAAAATATATATATTAATATCAACATGATGAAAAGAGTAATTCTTAACCTTAACAGAAAAATGATAAATGGAAAAAGTTAATACAACTGTATATATTAAGTACTTGTGCTTTAATTTAAACATATTTTACAAATTCGTATAAATAGTTAAGTAATCCATATATATGCATATATTTGAAAAAAATACTACATCTTGCTTACTAAAAAATGTTTGTAAGGAAAATAAGGGTCACATTTAGAAGCAAACAATGTGGTCTCAAATATTAATACTTCCAAACATATTACTTTAAAGCATCAGTTTGTCACTTTATTTTTCAAAATATGTTTTAGCACAATTTAAGCCAAAATATACTCTTAAAGTAATTTTTAACATAATATGATTATGACACTACTTCAAAGTTCTTTGAAAACAATTATTAAAACTGAAAAAATTTTTTAAAAATCCAAGTCCTCCTTCATGAAATAAAAAAATAAAATGCTAATAAAAAGTTATTTCTTTAAAACATTTCCTTTTTTTTCAAAAGTAATAAAAATAAAGTTACAATATTTTCTTCCAACATTGAAAGGGAGGGGGATATATTTATTCAATATTTTATCATTATAATAAATTAAAGTTCATCTTGAATCAATAATTCAAAATTTAAATACAGTGAAATACATTAACATGAAAATGCTTAAGATGAAATATCAGGTAATATCAAATAATACAACGATCTCGACAAACTGCTATGTATTTTCATGCATTTTTTTCTAAATATGAAGTGAAAATCACTTAACACAAAAAGATTTCCCTTCTGGGAATGAACAAAGTGCGGAAAGCACCAGCTGAGCAGGCGAGATTTAAGAGGGGTATGAAATGAAAGAGAGGTGGTTCCATATGTTTCGTAGAAAAGAGGCTAACTCGGCTTTGGAATAACCTGTAATAAAAGCCAATTTTGTTTATCTAATCTACTTTCGCCCCTACAAACACTGCACAAAAACATCTCATCTCTCATCAGTTGGCTTTGGAATTCAGATCGGAATGTTAGATGAGCAATTCTTACAAGAAAAGAGTAAGGTTGCAATGATAATTGGTAACTGTTCGGCTCACTCCAACACTGAATTGAGAGCAATAAAGCTCAATCAATTTATTAGTTGCTTTTAAATGTAAATAAATGTACTCTTATAAACTTATATTATAAAAAAAAAATTTTTTAACACGAAAAAAATATTTCAGTTCCCACAATTTCCTGTTAAATGATTTTTACTGTATATATATATAAATATTTCCATAATAAGGTTTCCCCAAAATTAAAACTCAAAAAGTATTTTGTCTGCTTTGTCATGTACTGAAACATGTTTAAATCTAAAAATGATTCGATTTGCTTCCATACAATTCCAGCACAACAAAATCCATTACAATAACATAAAATATTTTCTAGTGGATCATAAACACATACAACTTTATACATTATATAATATGGAAAACCACATCATAAGCTAGTTCAGATTCCTCATGAACTTGTGGCACCACCACTCATTCATGGCATATAGGCAGTTAGCTTGCCCAACTTGGCTGTGTGCTTTAGCTGAGTATGTGTGGATCAACATTTCCCCACATAATGGAGAGCCGTCACAAACTTTTAGAAGTATAATGAATATTTACAAGCATGTGAATGTATGGATAGTAAAAAAACAGACATAATAAAAATATAAAATTACTTCTGTTTTTCTTCCAGCAGAGACAACAATCTACAATAATCCATCTCTTTCTCACATAGCTATAGTTCACAAGCAAGTTTTGTTATTATAAAGCTGCAACCAATACAGTCACAATGTTGATAAAATATACTTTCTATTTAATTGAAAGTATTTAAAAAATGAATTCCAGCAAGAGCAATTCGTCATAATAGGAGCTGTATTTGTAATATTTTCAATTGCAAGTGGTCACAATAACAAAAGATTGGTTGAACCTAAACCAATGATGAGAGCATCTGTGTAGCTTTTATTTTAAGTACGTGTATGTGTCCAACAGCTAGAGATAAAATCCAAATCCGATAATTATTATTATTAACTAACCTTGAAACCCATGTGCTGATTAAAACCATAATTCCGTAATTTTTCCTTTTGAACATTTTTCAAAAGCTTTAATTCATCATATTCTGGAACTCCACGAAGTTCTGGTTTTGATTCATCATCCTAATTTGAAAAAAAGAAAACACAGGAGAGATTAATTATATGCAAATCATTCAAAATGCACTTTTCTGAAATTAGTTCTTATCATTGCTACTATTTATGTGTACATAATGCAATTAAATGTTAAAAATTACATAAAAGCAGTATATGAAGGTGGTTCTGAAAGTTTCATTTTTTTTTTCTTTCTACAAGGAAGCTGTAATCACATCATCATCATATCCAGCAAGACAGCTCCTCACAGGCCAGTGCCTTCCTTTGAAGTTTCAAACATTCACCTTCATTCTCCAAGTTTTCTCATTTATAATCCTAAAGTCCGATTCCACTGAGTCGTCTATCTCAGTCTTAGTCTTCTACGCTTCCAAATCCCAGGGACTTTGAATATCTTGTTGACAACATTATCATCTAATGTTCGAATTATATGGGCCATCTGATTCATTCTATTTATTTTTACGCATTTAACAATGTCAGGTTGTTTACATATTCTATAATTCAAAATTGTATCTTCTTCTCCAGCTATTGTTTACATTTACACCTCCAAGTATACTTTGAAGTATTTTTCTCTTAAAGGATGCTAATTGATTTTCTTCCAGTTTTGTTAATATCTCAGATGCATATATCAGAACAGGCCAAATAAGAGTTTTGCAAATTAAAAATTTTAAGTTTTTTTTAAAGAAATTTAAATTTTAAAAACCTCCTTGGTCCATAAAAAGCCTTATTGGAAGTTATAATATAAACAGAAAAAACTCAATGTACTAAAAAATATAACTTTTGGTTATATTTTCACATACTCATCACTGACAATGATACATTCCTCATATTGTGAAATCAATTTCAAGTAATTTTCCTAGTAAAAATCAATACCCAGAAATTTTTGGCCTGCTATACCTCTTTAATACATCCAAAGTGACATCATCCTGATAGTGCTGACTTCAATGCAGAAAAAAATCAATGCCTGAATGAGCCAGAAGATCAGGTCTATAAGCCAGACCTTCTATCTCTCCAATCCAGATAATAAATGTGTTCTGCAATATTCTTTACTGTATGGGATCTTGCATTGCCATCCCAGAACAAAACCCTACGACTCAAAGTGTTCATATCAAATGGTCGATTTCTGTTTGCCCTCAACCAAGATCAGAAACATAGGCCTGGTCTTGCTTATTCTGCTTATCTCTATTCTTTGGCACTCAGCAAATATGTCATCATTCATGATATTCTCACTCCTCCTGTCATGACTTCAGGAAAGATTGTTTTTTGTTAAGGCAATGTGTTTTCCGACACCTAAAGGTGCAATTGACATAAAAATTAGAAATAATAACTGCTGTTCCAATTTTTCATTGGAACTTCTTGCAATCTACAATTCACCGACATGGATTATGAGCTTGTCTTCAGGGACTGAATGGTAATGGGATAGCCAATAGTTTGGCCCAGTCTTCTACTGCTGACACCTTTCAGGGCAACTTTTACTGAAATCTTTTCCATTAAAAGAATGGAAAATTAAACACATTTTGGAGCATGCTGCTAACTTACCTTTGGTATTCTGAGGGGAAAACCTCATTAATGTCACTAGCTCAATACTCCTAGGAATCAGTAGATGACTCTACCACACTTTTTGAGTGGCTGCAACAAGTTCCTAATTTTTCAACAAAGCTGAAATCTTTCCAGAGTGTCATTAATGCAAAGCTGATCAGGCCTCCTCCAATCATATTCTTAATTACTTAAATTTTACTGTACACAAAGTTTTATGGCACACTATTTTATTTTTGAATTTTTAGTGATTCATGGCTTTATGTTGATGGTTAAGCTAAGCTACACCATCTGGGATAAGAAACATCATGTTATCTCATTTCGAATTTCCGTGAATTGATTGATTGAATATTAACGTCGCACTGTTCAGCTACACGAGGGCTTTTGGCGACGGACCACGAAATTTTGAACCATGGTCAAGTGACGTGGACCCCCCTCTCCTAACTACCACACCACACCAACGGGAGGACGTTTCAGCTCTCAACAGATTTAACGTGCATCGCTGCCCTACACAGTGGGTCTTTTGTGGTACTGGGCTCGAACTCGTGACAAGGCAAGCCACGATCCGATACCTATACCACTCGGCTACCGCGGCCGCGAATTTCCGTGAAAAAGAAACTGACTTTCAGAATATCTCTCATGCATTCAATATAACCCACAAAATGATAGATTCTCTAACTTAATTGAAAAAAGAAACACACTTTTTTTTAGCTTTAAACAAACTGGGAGGGGGGATAGTCCATCAAAAAGAAATGCTTGTAACAAATAAATAAATCATCTATAAGAAAAATATATATTTATCTATTTTTCTTATTTTTAGACTAAATATGTCATTAATAAATAAGAAAACAGAAGCAATTTTTTTCTTCATTTATAAATAGTTTATAATTTATACAGCTCCTTCATGAATGCAGGTAGAATAATAAACATTTAGAATGTGATGCTTCATTAATATAAATTAAGTGTCAATAGAATTTTAAAACTGATAATTCTATAATTAATGTTAAAGTCAGAATAAGATGTGTGTTTGAGACAAATTACATTTTTTCTACAAAATCGAATTATAGATAGAAAAAAAAGTCATCAATAAATATATCAATAGAATAAGGATTATCTTAATGTCTTTTTAAAAATTAATCAAAGAATCTTGAAAAGCTTGAGAAAATACATGATGATGAAATTCCAATTCTAATCATTAAAATACAACAAAAATATTTTTTCCTCAAAGAAAAAAATTATTACAAAGGCCATACATTTGTCAAAAAACATAAATATAAATTAAGCCTTTTATATTGAATCATACTAATCAAATTTTGAAAATGATAAAGCATTAAATAAAGCATGATTGATATTTCAGAGAAACTCTTTTGAAACAACACAAACATTTCAAGCACATTTTTAAAATAACACATAAACACTTTAAATTTTATAAATATACAAATATTTTTAAGATAATGCAAATAAAATTTAACAATAAAGATATTTTTTAAGAAAATTACTCTGAAAACTCTACATTTTGAATAGATTTGATTTATAAAAATTCACACATTAAAGAGAATTTAAAAGTTTATATACACACCATACTTCTATGAATCTAAGATGCTCTTTTTTCTACTGTTAATGCTACCAAAAATAGGGTGTGGCTTAGAATCGAAGACGGAAAAATTTGTTGGATGAGTGAAATTAAACATGATACTGACAATTAAGAGTAATTGCAAGTTCATATATGTATTTAAAAGCTTTTAATAATAGTAAAATAAATTTATTATTCACTTATTAGTCCTTTAATTTTTTTTTATTTTGTAAATATCGGATATCCATAAACTACAATATTTTACACCATTCCCCACCACCACCACCACCATTGAAAAATGTTGAGGCTCAGAATTGAAGGCGGCTTAAATTCAAGAAAATACGGTAGTTACATATAAGAATGTAATGACTATAAAAAAAAGATGACTTCAAAAATACAGTGAAATAAATAAACTGTTAGATATTTACGAAAAAGTTATTAAACATTCAGAAATTGATATCAAGACCATGACCAAGCAATAAGCATCATGTATAGCAATGTTTTAAATTTAAGACTTCTTTGCCATGCAAACTTTGAAAGCTTTATAAGTAATAGAATATAGTGAATGATCTACAAGCATTTCATCAACTTTTAAAGGAAAAGCCACACCCTTTTCTCATGCCAAATGAATAAAATAACCTTGTTAAATTAAGTTGCTTTTTTTGTTGGTTGGTTTAAATAACCAACAATTAAATTTTTCCTTGCAATATTGCAACATTGTCTGCCATAAATGAAACTAAATGTTCACAAAGGCTATCTTACATTTTTTTAATTCCTCTATAATGAGTTGGCTAATGTTTTCTCTAGTGGAATTCTCAAACAAATTTGGAATTGCAAAAAAGTCACTTTGTATTAAACATTTTGCAGGATCAAAGTAAGTGACCACAATGGGATATAATTTATGTGTATCAATATTATCATCAGATGCTGCTGCAAAAGGAACTTGTTTTATACATTTAATGACTAGAAGTTTCATTAAACACAGCACATGTTTTAGACTTTCCACATCTGTATTGCTTGGATATATTTTTCAAAAAGAGAATTGACAAGATGAACTGCAGTCAAAAGTACATTACGCTCTACAAAAAAATGTACAAACAATATTTAAGCCCTTATTATTTTTGACTGAACATTATCCTCGAAAATATGATCGAATTTTGAATAACTGCAATTCTTGGTTTCTTATTTGCGACATGCATTGGAGTTTTCCCATGATGGGCAATATCAGCCACTGTACTAAATGGATATGGGAGAACAACATTTGTCATACTATGCATATCCCCCCCCCATTTTTTAAATGAGGCAATACAATCAAGTTCTCTTTTTAACATTCTTTATATTTCTGAAGCATTTTACCTTTGTTAGATAATGTAGTAAACAGTACAATCAATAAAACAAATCACCCAGCTATATGAAACAAAGAATACAAAATGGGCATAGCACAAAATTAGTTGGGTTTGTGACAGCTGCTACAGATAAAAAAAAATCAAATATTGAATCAGTTAGGAACCAACAGCAACTAAATGTGCAATGCAGGAAGGACAAACTTCATACATTTTTGTAAAACATAATGGCAACATTTTCTACAGTTTTCAACTACTTATTTTCCCAATTGAAGTGGATATAAAATGATAAATAAAAGTTACAGGAGAAAAAATAGATGACAGAAATTTTGCAAAAATGCATACAAATAAATAATCTAGATGTAAAAGCATAATGAAAAACTGAAAAGTGTAGATTATATGTATAAAACTGGCCAGTATGCTAAAACAATGAGTGAAATTTTACAGTATTTAAAAAAAAAAATTGATACTAAAATTCAATGAGAATTTTATTTTTATAAGTACATATATTTAATATATCAAGATAACCAAAACACAGTTATCAACCAATCTATAAAACTAATTTTTTTAAAGTAAAAAAAAAATTTAGATTTTGTTAAAACATCTCTGGTTGTTTTATTACTTGAATTCAAAAACAAGAAATTTCCCTATAATGAAATATGATACCATACATACACATTCAATCAAAAACATCAATGTAAACACTTTAAAATCTTAGATGAGTTATTTTGAATACTTAAACTTCTCAGTTAAAACTAAGCTCAGTGATAAATGATTAAATGTTACTACAGCATTTTTCTTCAATCTTTGTACAATTTGCAGTAGAAATTCTGTAAAGTTATTAACAAAACAAAGTATCCAAAAATAAAAGCAAATAGCTTTTACTTGTGGATACTTTATGTGTGCACAAAAATATCCTCTAACCAAAAATGTCAATTTGGTGAGATTTGCATCTAGCTAACAAAATACAAAAATTATTTTGAACCTCCTCAAATACTTTTATATACTATTGAGAAACAAAAATTCAAAGAATGGAATAAATTAAGTATTTCAAAACACCTTTATATTAAACACTTTGATATGTTCCTTTCACTTGCTCACATTTAAAATATTATAATCATAAGCAGTAATACTTAAAACATTTTGATTTTAAATGTGATGTATCATCATGAAAAAACATAGAATAAACATTAAATTTAATTAAATGAATTTAAAAATCATAAAACTATCACGAAGTCAAGGAAAAGCTTCTTACCGATGCTCCTGCCCTGGATTCTAATGAATTTTCATCAGAATTTTGTGATTGAAGATAACTATAATTAAACTCATCATCCGCTTCTGGCATATATACTGGTAAAGTATGCGATACCATAAATGTACTGGGTTGTTGTCGAATCACATTACGTCTTGGCTATTATAGAGAGAATAGAATACATAAATTATAAATCATTTACCAAAAACAGCAACATATTTCACTTTTGAAATTTCAAGCATCAACAAGTTTACTAAAGACTAATAATATAAGAAATTTACCCCAAGAATATTGCTCAAAATTACATGACAAAATAGAAAAAAATTTTAATTTTCATACCAAAAATGAGATAAATACAGTTTTTATTTATAGTTGGAAATGTACACAAATTTATAAATATGTCTTATAATATCTACATGTTTTTAACACTATTAACACTAAACATACCATAACCAGACAAAAGATCCGTTTTGCAATGGTAGAAGTAGGTATGCATTAAGAGTTGGTATGTTTAGTGTTAATCATTAACATCAATGTTAATATTTTTAACTGTTTTATTACAGCATAACACTAAACAAAATCAGAAACTTTTATAAATATAATCTTTGGCCGATTCTTTAATAACACCCTTTTTCAAAGCAACGTGAGGGCTATTAGCAATGAGCCTCATAATTTTGAACCAGTCAAATGATGAAAACGCCTGAGTAGGCATTCCATTCTACAAGGTAAGGCAAATAAAAATGCCCTAGAGTTTCTGGTTACAAAGGAACATGGCAAAATAAAGGAGATAATTTGGTAACTTGCTTATAGCAGATGTTGAAAATGATCAGTATTCATCTATTGGCACCCTTGGGCCCTGGTCAGCAAGCTGTGGAAAGTAGATCGAAGCTGGACTGCTGGAATCGCTGAAATCTGATCAGAAATGTTTTGCTACAGTTCTTGAAGACTATGAGGGTAGTTGCGATACACCTTAGACTCAAAGGTTCCCCACAAAAAGTAATCACTCAATGACGAATCAGGTGACCCGGGTGGCCAATTAGGGCTGATATCAGACTGACCTCAGCTAACAACTCGATGAAGAGTGAAGATTGTGTAAATGTGATCCATGGTTCGGCAGGATGTATGGGTAGTTGCGCCATCCTGTTGAAAGTAACTGTAGGTCTTTCCCTCCTCAGTTAATGTTGCCACTGATAAAACTTACACTGACACAAGTGCACTAAGATCTGAACTGGTTTTAATCACTTGGTGACACATCAAATTCACATCCAATCCACTCATCCAGGCCACTTTTATTTGCCTCAAGCTGTATAAACTTTCATACCATTTCCAATATAAAAGCATTGAGCAAAGACAGATTTAGTGTACATCAGGTGGGAATTTACTTACACCAGGATTCAAACATATGACTTGACAGAAACACTGACCACAGGTTTTCAAACATGATCATTTTACTATTGCAGCCCATTATATTTGCTGCCATTCTTACTCAAAAAGTTATCCAAAGATCAAGTATATTACATTTAACTAATAAATAAATGTAAATATTTTTTCTTAGTTAAATGTATAATTATATTTATCCCTTCAGCTTTAAATTCAGATCAAAGTAGAAGATTTTATCAATCACTAAATAGTTACAAAAGTGAATTTTAAATTTTTTAAAAAAATGATAAAAATGTCACTTACTTTTTTCAAATATGTCATATTTGGCATCCTTCCAGGAATAGGCATGCCAGCTTTCAAGAGTTTAATGAAATATTTTTGAACTCTACTAGCAACCTAGATACAAACAAAAAATATAATTATCTATTTTATATTATTTTTATTGCATCTTATACATATACTTATAAAACAATTTCTTGTTGTTTAATAATTAATTGTGTAGTACTACCTCAAAAATTTATCACATAAATAATATAAATGCAAGATATAAATATAAATGCAATGTTATTCATTCAACTTCATTCTTGTTACACGAGGTTTATATATACAAATAAAAATGCCTCTTAATTTATAATTTTGAAATAACCACATTTTTAAAGAAATATTTTTAAAAATGGAGGGAAAAGTTTTTAAAATTTCATTTTGTCTACATATTTTGCATCTCTCCTAATATTCTACAAAAGATGCTCCAAAAATAATTTGTCTATTTCCACCATACTGCCATAACAAAAAAACAATATTTCCTGAATCCACACAGGGAGAAGAAAAAAACAGAGAAGTAATGATGCATTTAAAGCGTGCTAAAGAACAGAGATAAGTAGCAGTCACACATGTCCAAGTTCAGACTAGTATAAACCAATATGATTACTGCCACATACCAAGCAAACTGAAGTCAGCCATTCAATGCGAGACCAGGGTTTTGAATCAAGGGACTTTTTACTCAGCTGATAACACTGACCCAGAAAGGGACATTGCAGAACACAAGCATCATATGGGACTGAAAAAATGAATCACCCTGTGTATAAACTTGATCTTGCCTTATCAGACTTTCACCTTTTCATGTGTTTAAGTCAGAACTATTAGAAAATTACTTTGAAAACAAAAAGATGTGTAGCAGACAGCAAAGAATTTCTAGAAAAATTTTTACCAATTTTTACTAATAGGATTTTCTGAAATTTATTTTACTGTATGATCAATGTATTAATGCCAGCAATCCCAAATATAGCTAAAAGATTGTTTGTTATGATCCTGAGTTCTGTTTTTCATACAGCTTCCTCATTTAAAAAAAATGAAGAAACTTAACTTCAGAACATCTCTTATAATCATAAAACATAAATTATCTTTTTACCAAATTGTTTTTGAGAACTAAATAAAGTTTAGTGTTTAACTTATATCAGGATGAACAAAAATTCAAGTGCAAACCAGTTAATTAACAATTTATAAACTTTGCATATAAAATAAGTACTTAATTACTAATAAAATAAATATGAAATTTAACCTTCAACCCCAACAAACTCTTCCTTTCTAGAAATGATTTAAACACACTAGTGCTGTATGAAGAAGTTATTTCATTGCTTTTTTTCACATATAATTATATTTTGGAAAGTTACCCATTGTAAAAAATTTTGCTACTATAAGTAGAATACTTTATAATACAGTTAAATCATCTTTCTTTCTATACCTGTACTGGAGTTCTATTTTCAAGACAATTAGCAATTTTTTCCCATCTCCGACTTTCAATTTCTTCAGGAGGGAATTTGACCAGAAGTTCTTCCAGGTGTTTCTGTTCTTCAGCTGTCCAGTAGTGATTGATTTTTGGAGGTTTTTGATCACGTTGATTACCTGATTTATCTTTACAATCTAAAATACATTTGTAGCTTAAAAGATTATACAAAAATATATATGTTTTACAACCATTAATATCTTAAAATGATTAAAAATGTGAAATAATAAAATAAAAAAAAATAAACATAACCTTGTTAAATGTTTTACATTAAGGGAATAAAAACTTTGAGTTCTAATTTTTTTTCTTTGATGTATGGAATAGTACATATTGATTTCATATAGTGGAAATTCTTTACTATAAATTATCAAGCATATAAATAAGCATATATGAATTATAAATACATGAAAACAAATATAGGCATGTAATACATAAGGTACAAAAGAAAGATATATAAGGTTCAAACACAATGTTAAGGAATGTAAAAGATTTTACATACTAAAATGAGTTGTCTTCCAAGTTAAAAAATTGTCTAGAAACAAATTAATTATACTTTTAAATTATTGATTTTTATTTTGAATTATCCACATTTTCTATACAAAGATTTAGCATTTAATTACAAATTTGGAAGGTTTGCTGATTATTTAGTTTGATAAATGTAAAAATCTTTTCCCCCATTTCTATAAAATACATAAAAAAGAAAATGTGCATAATTTAAAGTTGATTCAGAATTGGGAAAACTAATTTTGTTTCTTTCTAATATAACTTTCAACATTCTTGGATTGAAAAAACAGTAGTTACTGTTATTAAACGTTTTCCTCGATGCAACTGTAAAAATTTAACAGATGAAAACATACAAATTTGATGTGTTATTCCAAAGCAGATGAAGTTCTAACTTTTTATAAAACATTCAATCACTATTAGAAAAACAGGACTTGAAAGAAAAAATTAACAAGTTACGAAAATGAAAATTTTTCTTCATCAGGAACTCATTTATCATTTACATAAAACGTTTAATTCGCAAATATTATACATTCATTTTTTCTGCATACATATGTATAGTAATAAAGTATTCAAAAAATTGATATATCAAAATTTAAAAAGTATATTTTCTGAAAATTTCTTTTAGTTAAATTCTATTCTAGTATTATTTTACTAAAATGTAAATTTATAAATAACAGAACATCTTGCAGCGAATTTCCTCAACATAATGTAGCATGGCAGAAAAAAATTTCTTTCTCTTTAAATGCATTTAGAATATCCAACTGCAAGTTTATATATAAACTGATTTTTTTACAGAATTCTATGACAAAAAAATTGTACATAAATAATTTTTATTTTTAATAGTTAAGAAAAAAATTATTATTTAGATCAGTGGCATATACAAACCTCACTTATGGGGGAAGGGGGAGGAGAATGTTACATTATAAAAAATGACGAAGGTACTAAGGCATAATCTTTAAGGTAAAAATTAAAAATTTGCTGTTCTACAGGGGATCAACCTCCATGCTCCCTTGTGGACACCACCTATCTGAGTAAAACATATTCAATAAACTGCATTAACATTTTTCCAACTTTTTGATAGATATTATTAGACAAACTTAGTTTCATGCAATGAATAAAGTACAGTACAATAATTATAATTATGCAAATTTTTGCTCTGGTTGATTGCCATTATCCTTATTTATGTCAACTATCAGAAAAATTGGATAGTAGACCTTATCATAGACTTGTACTTTGGAGTATTACAGACATATTTTGTAATATTAATTTAGCTCAATCGTAAAATTTCGAATATATGGAATAAGCCAAACTTTTATCAAACATTTAAAATGAAAAAAATTAGCTCATACTCACTTTTAAAAAGATCTTGGGTTGCTCTTGATGACAGTCGAGTAAGTTGCCTTCTACTTAAAGATGTGTCACCACTTAAGGCATATTTACTCCAATCTATTGATGGAACTGGATATATTTTTTGACGGGCAGGAAACTTAATTTTTTCTCCCTTCTGGAGACGTTCAACAAATCCAATTGGGTCAGATAATGCTTCTTCTTTCACTTCATACAGTTGATCCAAATCTTTAACAGCTTTTGATCTTTGGGCTTCAAGAACAGCAATAGTCTAGGAATGAGTTCAAAATATCCTATTAAGTAATATCTTACTATAATTTTATCTTGTACTTAATTACCAGATAAATTATTTTTCAATAAAATATTCATTCTAAATATCAAATCAAATATTTATTCAAATCAACGATGACATTTAAATAATTTAATAACCTGCCTAAACGACAATTGAAAGTATGAAGGGGAAAAAATCCAAAAATTGGTTGATTTTACAAATCGGATACTTAAATAATGTAAATCCTGCCTATAATCTAATATATATTATAAATGCAAAAGTTTGTGAGGATGTTTGTGGGTCTTTCACGCAAAAACAACTGGATGGATTTTAATGAAACTTTACAGTAATATAGCTTATACATCAGAATAGCACATAGGCTATAATTTATAGCATAGACTATTATTTATAAAGATATTGTATGAAGTGTCCAAAATAAAACGATATTTGTCAAGTAAGTAGGAAAAAATTTTGCCATCTACAAGCAATTCTGGCGTGCTGCAAAAAAAGCCCACAACAGCATATATCTATCTTTTGTTTGTGAAAAACCTTTTATGTTTTGGCTACGCAAGGTTCTCACTTCTAATTAATTCCTCTGATCAGCATAATGCCTAATTTCTTTTTTATTTCAGAATAAAACTAAGTTTTGAAGGGAGAGGTTGTTATAAATCTCTCTTTATTTTAATGTTTTTTTTATGATTTTATTATGCACATTTGGTAGTAAGAAATTGATCTTTTTTCCATATAAATATTTTTATCAGTTCTGATACTTAAAGTAAATAAACTTTCTCTTTCACACTGCATCATTTAGACAAAGTTTCAAAATTTGTTTGTGGTTAGTAGTTAATTATAACGCTATAATTTTAATTGAATAGGCAGATATAATTATTTTTATACTTAAAAACACAATAACTACTATACTGTATTTTTTGGAGTGTGAGAGTGAGTGAATATTAATGTTGCACCGTTCAGCTACACGAAGGCTTTTGGCAATGGATCACGTAATTTTGAACCATGGTCAAGTGACGTGGACGACACCTGAGCTGGCACCCTCTTCTCCTAACTACCACACCATACCAACTTAGAAGGAATATTCTACGAATACTTAGCAGGAATATTCTTTGAAATTCACTCTTCCAAGATATATGGCAGCAGGGGTTCCATGATGAGTATTTTAGCGAAAAAAATAGTTTGTCAAAATTTAAGTGTCTTATGTTTTTGTATGTTAATGAAGACCTTAGAAAATCTTTTGACTACTTATTTTAAGTAAACGGTATATATAATTAATTTTACAGTGGAATATCTTTAATTTATTAGCTCTAAAGGATTAAATTTTCCAAAGTGGAGTATTTTGTTTATGTATATCCCTTAATTTGTAAATGTAGTAATCCAAAAAAAAATATTGTATGAAAAAAACTGCAGTAAATCATAATGCGGTTGGATAAAGTATTAAAGTGCATTTCTCCCCTACATGGAGGGTCTTACAAAGCTCTAATAAAGCTGGAGTTATGAAAGTAGCTAGGCATTTGCCAACTTGACTCTATCGTTAACATTTCGTTATGTTTTTCATTGAATCATCATTATAATTTAAGAAACGGGGTTTCTTGCGAATATTACAATTTTAACATAAAATAAATACTACAGATAGTAATATTAATGTATTATACTTTCAGATAAAAATTATTTACACTTTTTTAAGCATTCATTACACAAAACTTTTAACAATGTGTTACTTTTGCTGAGCAGAGATCAGCTTAGGAAAGTATTTTCAAAAATCGACCCTCAAGAGTGTTACGAGGAGTTATAAATAAAAAAAATCCTTTTTATCAGCTATTAGATCTACGTACTTAAAATTTAACGGTGTTTTATTTCTCTTTTTTTTTGTTTAGCTGAGCTACACAAAAAGCTTTTTTTGTTTAATTTGCAATTCACGTAAAATTAACTCATTAAAAACTTCTTTATCCTTCAATCTGTGTTGTTTAATTTTTCAGTTCACCAGTGCAAAGAACGGGTATACCAGCTAGTGTGCACATAAATTTTCAAGCTGCATTTTTTAATTTTTAGGTATATTCACCGCATAACTTGCATCCCCTTTTTTTACAAAGAAACGAGAAATGTACATATGCAATGCTGTTATGCTTACCTCAGGTATTTGAAAGAATAGTATTAAGTTATTAAATTATGTCATGCCTTTTAAATAAACAGCATTTCAACATATGTAGAAATTTAATTTTTTTAATGCTCATTGCTTAACTTTTAATGGTATCCTTTTTATACCTGGCATATAACACGTACCTTTAAATTTCTGTCTTATTTCTAGTGCTAAAAGTGCACGTCATATGCCATATTCGATGGCAAAAACAATGAAAGTGGCAGACAAAATTAGACTACATCTTAAGTTTGAAATAGCAAAGGAAGTATATTAAAAAATGCATGCAATACAAAACAATATAAACTATTCAAGATATTTCTATATCACTTATTGATTGATGTCCTCACCTCCTTTTTTTATTTGGGGGTGGGACAAAAAATGAGTAAGAGTTAATGTAGCACAATACAGCAACACAAGGACTTGGCAATGGACTTCGTAATTTTGAACCTTGGTCAAGTGACGAGATGAAACCTAAGCAAGCACACCCTCTCCTAGCTACCACACCACACCAAACGAATGACATTGAGTCTCGACATATTTAACATGCATCAGCTCCCTCTACACAGCAGGTCTCCAGTGGCAACAGGACTCGAACTCACCAGCAGTGAATAGAATAATCAGTATTTTCTTATGAAGCAATATACATTATTTCATCTGCCAAAAATCTACCTTTATATAAATTTCCCACCAATATTTATGTCTGCAGTTGAAACAGAAGAACAGAAAATACACATGTTTAAAATAAACACTCTAAGATCAATAAAAAAAAATTATATTTATAATTTATCCAAATATTTTTAATTTTAACTTTTTAAATTTTTAATTTGGATAAATTTATTACTAAAATAAATTTTGAAAGAAAATAGCTCTAAAGAGGAATCAGGTTAGCTTTTAATATAACCAAGATAATTTTTTGGGAAACAAATGGAAATATTATAACTGCTAATTTTCTTTTTTTGATGACAATGATTTAAAATACAAGTGCACAATTCATCAATTCTCTGAACAAAAACATGATTTCTTTTAAAAGAAATGTAGCAGTACAATTTATAAAATGAAATTATTTTAAACATCTCACAAAATAAAATGTCCTTTTCCTCACCTGCTTCTTCACCCAGCTTTTCATCTAGAATGAACCCTTGATAAAGATTAGTTGGCATTTATGGGATGTAGAGGTCATAAAGTTAAACATGGCAACATGTAAAATACCTATCATGTTACTTACATATTAATGTTACTGCAGCCAGCTTTGTACCATTAAAACCACACCTTGATATCATTACATTAAGAAAGAACACGACAAAAAGATTCTGACATTTGTGTGCTTTATTTGAAAAACAATCAGTCATGGAAAATGTGGTATAATCCTAGGAGAGCCCACACCCTTGACGACAAACCAAAAAGAGCGCCAAGCAAAAACGACAATTGTGGCATGTGAATATAGCAGGATAAGGTGGATGCTTAATGAAAATATATGTAAACAAAACAGAAATTTAAACATTTAAGATAAAAAAAGAGAATAATAACACTCCATTTCTTCCTGCTTATCTTTTTCGAGTGGAGGGTACAGCACAACAGATTTTAAAAAATCCTTGAAAGTCTCATTGCTAAGCGAATGATCATGTGGGCATCGCCATACATATTCTGCGAGGTAATGGGCAAACATACCTTTGGTGTGGCAGGTATGATTTCAAAGAAAACTTTCGTTTTTATAATCCCATTTGCTCATCACATTTAGGACATTCATAGCTTGAAGCAATCAATACTTCCTACATACAATCAATTCTTTCTTACCTTTCGCATCCAACAAAGTAAAAAATTCTAAGGTATATTCACTCACACACGCAGCATACTTTCAGCCCGGTGCCCAACAATAAAATGAAATTCGAAATGCCAGCTGACAAAATACGAAAATTCCAGAAATAGTTAGGTTTACCATATCTGGTGTATCAAAGTAGGGTTACCAAGATGGCACAATTATCGCCAACCAACCAAAATAATTTGCATCAAGGGTGTGGGCTCTCCTAGGAACGAACCGAAAAGGAAAAGGCTGCAATTTACATGGCACAAATTTGGCTGTGGTGACACTAATTCGCAAGCACCCACATCATATTTTTTTGTCATTGTGTTTGCAGCATTTGTATCTTACTGGATAATATTGCCAGTAAATTGACAATTACATAGAAATAAAGTAGTTTTAAAATATTTAAAATAGAAACAATGCAAAAATTATCAACCTCAAAAACAAAGATTGCTAGCGAACCAAATAGAAAGTCATAAAAATGCAATTTAAAATGCTAAAAAAATTGTTGGAACAAATATTCAATTATGATCATATACTTTTAACAAATACTTTAATACAAGACATAATGAATTTTTTTATTTGGTTTGAGGACAAAATAAATTACTCCTTCTACCAGATATTAATGGAAAATTCATCAAAAAATAACTAACTAGGTTGGATTCTATTTTAACTACTGATAGTTGTTTTTAATGGTACTTATGTCCTACTGTTTGACTAACTTCGTCAAATAAAAAAATGTCACTAAATGCCTCGATATACAGCAAATAGTGGGGGAAATATTCTCACTCATGTTTAAATACAATAAGATGGCAGCATTTGGTAGTCTTCTGAATTGGCAGCATTTGGTAGTCTTCTGAATTGGCAGCATCTTTGGGTTAATTGAAATTTTGGTCAATGGTATAATATCTTCCTTAATTCATAAATAGCTGCAATAACTCTTTAATAGAAAGATTTATGTAAATAAATTATCAGAGCAACATTTTTTAATTTTTAAAGTATATCCCATTAATAATAAATATAAAGCCAAAACTAAACTAAACTCAGTAGCACAACAGCCCATGGCGGGACAAAACCTACTGTGCAAAAGCCGAGTTTTCGTGACCTTGGGCCCTGAGATGTATGAGCAGAGGTTCCGGTCAAGTGGTCAATTTGATTCAAACAGCCCCAGTGTTTAGTTCTCAAGCAAGCTTGTTACTCATTTACCAACCCACTGAAGGAATGAAAGGCTGAGTCAACCTAGCCCAGTCCAGAGTTTGAACCCCTGACCTGTGGCATGAAAGCGTGTTACGCTATCACTCGGCTACTGGGCATCACAAAACCAAAAGATACATAAATATCTAAAATTTAATGTATTAGCCCATTGTCTCTTTTTGCCAAAGCAAAAACTATTGGCAAATACCATAATATTCATACGCCCCAATAATAGAAAAACATTCTTGTACCTACTCAAACATTGTTTATAAGTTCTAAAAATTCTCAAAGATCTTCACCAATTTACTGTCAAGTACAAAAAAAAAATTAAACATTATATGCATGTTTAACTTTTAATACTTCATTCTATGGACTAGATTTTGGAAAAATCAGCAGTGGCATAACGTACTAGACCCCGCAACCCTCGCATCACAGAGGGTCCTGGATTCTAGGGAGCCCAAAGTAATTGAACTTTCACCAACTTCAAAATTTATAGTGAAGTTTATTCCATGGCTGATTTGATAAAGCTGCAATTGAACATAATTCTTAACTACAGAAATTAGGTAAAGACGATATACCTAAAGAGAAAGACCACACAATATATGAGGTCCATCAAAGGGGAAAGACTTTCTCTTTATTCGCAAAAGAGAATTTATATGTACACAATTTTTGAATATAGTGCATTAACTTCTTCATATTATTAGATCAGAAATATAAACCCCTTCTTACATGAGTAAAATATTTTCCTCAAAAAATAAAACTTCTAGTTCTGCTAACATTCCAATTTTTAAAAACTAATACCATAATAAATTATAAGTACTTCACAGTGGCGTAATAGAAAATATCAGGGGATGCCCACAAAATCAGGTTTTGCTTTCAATATTTTATATATTGATTAAGTGTGTACTTAGAGTTAGCCAGGCTTTGAGCCCCCTAGAATTCTGCCCCCCTCCACGTGATGGGAGAGTGTACGTTACGCTCTTGGTATTACAGAATGTGCATATTTCTCAGGTCCCTCTTGTGATCGAATTACCAATTACATCAGTAAGGGAAAAAAATGTTTAAGAGCAGACTGAATAACATATTCAACCAAAAATTTTATGAAAACAAGCATTAACATTAAAACACTCACTTTTAAAAGTTCTTTGTAATCACTGTTGTTCTTCAAAGCTGGATGGTCAGAATCAAAATTAAATTCACCGCAAGAATTATAGTCCATCTCTTGGGTGTTTTCACATGAATCGGTATTTACTTCAGTTTTTATTTCGCTTCTTACTTCAGTTTTTATTTTGGTATCTACTTTAGCTTTTATTTCAGGTTCTATTTCAGTTTTTATTTCAGTTTCATTCAAGATATTATTGCAGTCTAATAACGTTTCTTCATTCAAAATATTATTGCTATCTAATATCGTTTCCTCATTCAAAATATTAAAAGATCCACACGCAATATCATCAAATGAATCAAAATAATCAGGTGGCTCTATTTTTATTTTTAATCCTTCCATGACTTCAATATACAAATATCTCGTTAATTAGTAGTAAAAAAATAAAATATAAATAAATAATTATTAATAATTCATAGATGCATCAAATTGCTTTAATGCCGGCGTAGAGCAACAATAAATCTAAATATGATCATTTGCATAAACATTCAAAAGTAAATCTTATAGAAGTCATTAAAAAACGCGTGACTCCTCCTCAAGAGGAGAAAGGAAAGCAACTGGAAACTGTCCTTTTATAGGGTTATAGAGCCAAAAATCATTATATTTCAACATTTGCACCTCTTTCAAATACTTTCGTTTTCTCCGTGGATGAGAAGCCAGTAACACTGTAAACCCGGTAATAGGCTTTGTCGCTCCATATCCCACAAAAATAATAACTGTAATAACCGCAAACCCGGATTCTCGTCGAAAGGATACTGAACTAATAAAAAAGCATGTCCATCATTCGAAATTATAAGTTTACATACATGTGACAAGTTTATTTTTAATAAAATGAAGTTATTTATTTCGTCAACCTTTTTATTTTGAGAAAAAGGCTATTCCAGTGATTATTAATGCGATTAAGAGAGAGAACAAAAAACACTGAAATGCATTTCCAGTTAATAACTTTTGTGTTTTCTATAGAACTCGATTATCAATTACCAAACTTTAAATGCATTACAAATGTCAATTTTTTGTTAGTTAACCGTACAATACTCAGAAGAGCATTACATCAATTGGAAATAATATGAATGTACTCAGGAAATTGACAGTGGGAATCCATGTTCTGATTATTCTAAAAATTCCTAGATGCTTCTTTTCATCTAACCACAATAAAACCCTATTTAACATAAATTCCTTAATAATTATATGTTGGGATATAGAGAGGGAAAAGAAACCAGTCAGACAGTGAAATAAGTGGAAGCAATTTCAAAAAAAGGGAATTTTAATGACATCATATAGAAATAACACTAGGATAAAATTAGATTAGTTTTGTAAATTTAAATCGAAAATAGAAATTTAAAGGACGATTTCTCTCTGGGAAAAAAAGTTTTATACTTGAAAATGCCCGTGCAATGCCAGGGTGGGAGTATGGGGAGGAAAAAGAAACCTGTCAGTCAAGAATGAGAAACTGAAGACATTTCAGAAAAGGGAGTTTTAATGGCATAAATACAGAAATCACACACATTAAGCATACACAGACACCCAGAAGTGCTGGCCTTCAGAAAGGGGAAATTTCCATGGGGAATGAAGCTACACTCTTGAAAAAATCCCGTTCCACGCTGGGCTAAGTGGAGGAGAAACAGACCCATCAGACGGGACAAAGACTTAGAAGAAATTTCTAAAAAGGAAATTTTAAAGACAAAATATAGAAATCACACACAAACCAAGATGTACCGAATACGAGACGACAAGAGGTAATTTCCATTCGCAAAAAGTTATGCTCTTGAAAAAGTCCGTGCAGCGCCGGGCCACGCAGCTGGTCTACATTATTAAAATTCGTAGGTAAACAAACGTATCTATCTATCTATGTGTGTCTATCTCCTCACGAACCGTACCCCGCAGAAACTCGCTAAAGGTGTCAAAAGATTGGGAATGATCCGAGGAAGCCGTTTTAATTATTTTTATTCCAATATTGTAATTAGTTAAAAAGATATTAATTAAAAATGTCAAAAAACTAGTTTTTGACGCCAACTTAGGTTTGTTTGCATTGTTGCAGCAACTTTATTTTTATAACAATGACATAAGTTGGCGTTGAAAATTTGTTTTCAGCCAAACTGAAATGTTATGACATAGCTGTTTTGACTTAACTTGCACTGGTTAAAAAAATAAATGTTTTTAAATGTGATTAACATGAAATACACTGCTCAAAACAATTAAAGGATATTGTAAGTTTTATATAAAATAAAGATATAAGCGAATTTTTTTTTTTTTTTTTTGCCGAAAATGGAAGAAGATAATCACAAATGCAAATTTTTCTGATTTTCAAACTGTGGAGTATGCTAATTTTGAGTTCGACATGAAAAACGTCGCTTCAGCGGCAGCGAATGAAATGTGACTTTCAACTGGAATGAAGACAAGGATAATCGGCATTCAGTGACTGCTTTGTTTCGATGAGTACGATGTCTCAGCGAAGTCATTTAACCGATTCAGAAGCTTGGAGAGTTGTAGGTAGGTTAGAAGGAGGCCAAACTCAAGCCGAAGTAGCGTAAGCCATTGGAGTGTCACAAAGTGTGATTTCCAGGATCTGGAATCGTTTTTTGAAGACTGGAAGTGCAGGCCGAAGACCAAGACAAGGTCGTAGACGGGCAACAACGTCCAATGAAGATCGTTATTTAGTGTTAACGGCTCGGAGACACCGAAATATGAACGCTACTCTTCTCCAACAACACCTTCGCTCGGCTACTGGCACCACGGTTTCAACTCAGACTGTCAGAAAGAAACCGGCACCATGGTGTAGGTCTGTATGATCGCCGACCGATGGTATGTGTTAGACTAACATCAAGGCATCGTCGCGACCGCAGGGAGTGGGCAACAGAGCATGTGAACTGGAGGAGAAATGAATGGAGCAATGTTCTTTTTTCTCGCGAGTCCCGTTTTTCTGTTCATCCGAATAATAGGCGTATTTGCATCTGGAGGGAGTGTGGCAGTAGGAATAATCCTGCGTCCGTGCACGAAAGTGTCAGATTTGGCGGTGGGGGAGTGTTGGTGTATGGTAGCATCTCCATTGACGGGCGCACAGACCTCTACATCATTCGAGATGGACCTCTGACTGCTCGCCGACATATGGATGAGATCCTCAGACCTATTGTAGTCCCTTACGCTGCAGCAATCGGAGATGACTTCATTTTAATCGACGATAACTGCAGGCCCACATCGTGCTAACCTGGTGGAGGATTTCCTTTTCGAGGAAGGAATCGTACGAATGGAATGGCCAGCGTGTTCTCCAGACATGAATCCAATAGAGCACGTTTGGAACTCTCTAGGAAGACGAGTTGCTGGACGCCAACCACCCCCACAAACTCTCCAAGAACTGGAAAGAGCTCTTCTGGAAGAGTGGGACAGAATACCCTAACTCGTGATTAATAGCCTCATTGACTCCATGCCTCAAAGGTGCTCAGCGTTGCTGGCCGTCCGTGGAAACCATACCCCCTACTGAAAATGATTTCCTTTGAAAAAAACACCTTTTCTTATTCTTTTTTTTCTCATAAGCACAAATTGTGTTTTTTTTTTCTTTTGTACACAAATGCACAATAAAATGCATTTTTTTCTGCCAAACATGCGTAATTTATTCTCATATAACCTACTACGCCTGTCGACCATGTATCAATCAGCTGAAAAGTTTCCCAGCCCCAAGATCCACCTAAAACCGCAATATCCTTTAATTATTTTGAGCAATATATATTATTAGAACCACAATTACTACAACTTCGCGAATACCTTTTCGCGAATTCCTGTAGATATTTTTTCCAATTTAAATTCCTAGAACATTCCTGGTATATTTTTTACCTTTTCCAACGCTGCGAAGTTAAGTTGAATCGAAATATTGTAAAACTTCAGAAAAATATTGGAATTTTGTAATTAAAAAAAAAATTCTGTTTTTTTTTTTTTCCTTATACATAAAACTATTTTTAAAGAACATATATATTTTGCGTTTTGGGGGGCCTAAAAATACAACGAAAAAATTGCAAAAATCGCCAAATAGCAGTAATTTTCAACTATGTGAAAGCTGCAGCAGAACTTACGAGTTTGGATGCTTATAGCGCATGTGCGTAAAAGCAGCTTTCGGAAAGTACATAAGCAGATAAAAGATTTTTCTGTCAGATAAAAGTGTTTTCTTTTGAAATGTTTTTTTCTTTTATAATGAGTGTAAATAAGGAATTTTCCAGTAATTTTTCAAATCCAATTATCGCTTTGAATTTTAAGAAAGTATTCATTGTATCCTATATAAAATACTTTATACGATCTTAGTGTTTTATAATACATCGCAACTGATAATTTTCTTTTAGAGAAATTATTTAATGAAAAACCTTAAAATATATAAGAAAATCCTGCGATGTTTTTCTTTAATTGTACTATTTTCTTTTTAAATCTTTTTTTGTACAAGGAATGTAAACAAATTTTTATGCTTTTCCCCATAGTCCTTTTTTCATAGTTACAAGTATTCAATCGAATAATCAAACATCCAGATAAAAGCAGACGTTTCATAGTTAACGGTAGACAATTTTTGATTCATTATATAACGAAAATAGATATAAATTAATATTTTTTTTAAAAAAATTAAAGCTGTATTTTTTTTGTGATTTAATACTAAATTATTTTTTTAATAATAAATTCGTACATTGTGTGTTTTCTTGAGAACAAAACTGGATTAACTTTGTAAATTTTTAGTCAAAAATAGAAATTTGAAGAAAAAAAAGATCTTATCCCTCGGGGGAAAAAAGGGTTTTTATACGTAAAAAAAAAACCCCGTAGTGTAATGGGCTGAACGGAGGGAAAAGAAACCTGTCCACGTCAAAGAGAAGTGGAAGAAATTTCTGAAAAGGGGATTTAAACAACATAACTATAGAAATAACTCACATCGCTCAGACACACATAGAAGTGCTGGCATCCAGAGAGAAAGGGAAAATTTCCATGGGGGTAAAGTTGTACAGAAGGGAAAAGCCCGCGCAACGCCGGGGTAAGCGGCGAAAAAACAGACCTGCCCGATGGGACATAGACGTGGAAGAAACTTCGAAAAAGAGTATTTTAATGAAATTAATATAGAAATCACACACACACACACCAGGAAGTGCTGACACTGAGAGGGAAAGGGAAATCGCGCGCGCGCGTCCAAGGAATAAAGCTATACATTTGAAGAAGCCCGTGCAACGCCGTGCCATGCAGCTAGTTAAGAATATATAAAAAGCGTTAAAAAATTAATTTGAGACTATTTTCTTGATAAATTATGTATCCTCCAATATACGATGTTACAATTTAATATATTGGTAATGAATATTTATTGACAGTTTTTTTTAAATTGATAATTTGTTTTGGTCGTTGCTTTGTTGGACATCTATTAAAGCAGGAGCGTAGCTACCGTCGTATCTGCCATATCAATGATACGTCGTATCTACCAATGATTGGGGCCCCCAAGCTTTGGGAGCCCCAAAACGTGTAAGCAAAAAAAATTGCAACATGTTAAGGGGCCTCCAGAAAGGGTCCCTCAGAAACTTTGATACAGGGCCCACTCTGGACAAGCTACACCAGTGTATTAAAGTTAAATAAATCATTCTGAATCCGCAAATACTTTCTGTATCAACAACTACTTGAAATGCTCGTTTTTCGCACGGGTTAAGTCTTAAAATATGAAATTCAGTTATTCTAGCAATTGTAATATTTTTAGAAAGGGTAAAACTATAAGCAAAGAAGGATAACCAAAAATTAAAAATACTTTTTTAACGAACACGTTCACATTGTAAATAATTTTAAACGAACTACAATTTGGTCTTACAGTAAAGAATAATTTTACAAAAACATGTAATTGAATGTAAGACAGAAAATTAACATGGTATAAGGGTAAATAGAAATAATGAATGAAAAATTAAAAATAATAACAAAAAAGTAATAGCAGTAATAAGTTTCTGGGGGGAAAGATGGGTCTGGGGAACTATGGGTGAAATAACCTGAAACAGATAAACCGAAACCAAAAATTAATTTCGATGAACTGATGATGCTATTATGAATAACATACATCAGGAAGTTTTCAACTGGAAAAAAAATTAAATTAGTATTACATTGTGTTCATAAAGACATAAGTAAAATAATTGATTGACCGTTTGGCAGTATAATAACTCAAGAGTCAAATTTTAACCCATATTTTGATTTAATACAAATGAAAACATTTAAACAGTCTGAGGGAGGGGGGATAATTAGTTTGGCGCTGGCCTTGTAAACCCAAGTTTGCGGGTTCAACCCAAACACAAGTCAATGGATTTTCATGATGCAAAAATCGACAGTCCATGTTGTGTAATTATGCGGCCTAGAGTATCTGTTCGGCTGAGTTGAAATTAAATTCCAAGGATAACATTGCATCCTCGTAGCTCACAAATTCCTCTCCCTTGGAAAGGAACTAGACGTTAAAATTACATTGAGACAATTACTATCCATCAGTATGGTGCCACAGTAAACAACAGCTTCCGGGGAGTGTACTAGGTCTGCAAAGGTAATTACCAAACCGCAGCCCCATTTGAAAAAAAGTAACATTCAAACACAAAAACTTTATATTTTAAAACTAATAAAATTTTCCAATAATAAAAAAGTAGACTACAAAAATCAATTAAAAACAACAATTAGTGTTGTTACTAATGCCACCTGAACGACAGTAACATCAGATCGAGGACCACGAAATTCATCGCGGCTAGGGACTAGATTTTTACGTCTGTCGTTAGCCTTAGCTTTGAGCACCATGCAGGTGACAGTACTATTTTGCTCGGTTTCACCCCAATTTTGAGGGAGAGCACCCTGGGGGTGGTCAGGGCCCTCCCTCCACCTCTCTTCCCTTTGACCAACCTCACAAGGGGACTTGCGACTCGACGGCTCCTTAGAGTACCTCCATGCCGCGAAGGCAATATACATTTACAAACATCCATGCCTTCTCCGGGATTTGAACCCAGTCCATATGGCACTGCAGTCAGAGTCAATAACTATTATACCGAATGAACGGCGAAAACAAAAATTAAGTGTGTCTAGTACTTGAAAGCTCTTCATTCCAGGATTTGAATTTTCGAACAAAAATTACCACATATCCTATTATAGAATAATTATTGCATTTATTCGAATCTAACCCACCTTTTTTCCAATGTTGATGCTAAATCAGAATCGGATACGACTTAGAATCGAAGGCGCAAAAATTCCTTGGATGGGGGAAATTGATCATAATACTGACGGTTAGAGAAAGTACATGCTCGTCAGGGCTGATCCTAGGGTATTGGCCGCCTTCGTGCAAACACCTAATGTGCCGCCCCCTAGAGAACTTTTCATATTTCGACTAATACTTAACGTTGACGTTAAAAAATCATCTACTTATATAAGAATAAAAAGTAAAACACATTAATAATAACTCAAATAAAATTTGAAGTGCAAAACCTCATTTTTTGGTCAGGTAATGAATCATAATAGTGACAAAATGCTTAATAAAACAATAAACTAACAAAAATGCAACCTTTAAAATAAAAATTAACATTTTATAATTATAAATGCAAAACAACAGAATTTACTCACAAAGTACAATCTAATAAAAAAATATACTAAGGCACAAATCTCGTGAAACGAAAAGTATTTAAATCAGTCCTTCTACTAAGACTAAGGTAATAAACTAGACCATAAAATCCGGTGTATAACACGCACTTTTAACTCAAAAAATAAGATCGAAATTTACAGTTGCGCCTTAACCCTCCAAGCGTTCCGCACGGAAAATTCCGTCATTGTAAAGATGCTTCGAAAATGCACTACACGGGTTTTTTGCCTTCAAGTAACATTCTCAAAAGCGGTTGAGCCGTACTTTTCTGAAATCCTTTCCCCCTTTTAAAGGTTTAACATCTTAAAAGATAATTAGGGACGGTGGAAGCAACACAGAAGGAGTTTTATGGCTCGCAGGGAACCCCGTGTTTTGACCCTGGGGCAATCGTAAAAAATCGAGGGGAAATTTCTTTAGACCCCAGGAAGTGTTAATTTGTTACCTCGTTTTTTTAAAGTTTTGTAAAGTCCCAACGCATAAGTAAAATATGTTACAATTCCCTTTTGGTTTCATATTAATTTGAAACTGTAACAAGTTGGGGCGTGTCATTGCAATCTTCTATTTTATATAGCTAGACAAATTACCTTTTTAAGTATATTCTTTCGCTTCATTTTTCTTATCTTAATTAATGCTTTCAGTTTTTGAAACATGATTATTTCATTATAAGATGCCAAAAAAAAAATTAATAAAACACCAAACACTTTAAAATTTCAAACCTTTTAAACTTTCCAACCACTAAAAATGAATAAATTTAAACTTCATCAAATAATTTGAAACATTTTCTTACACTTTGATAAAAATAATAACGTTAAAAAAAACTAATTAAGATCTATTAGTTTTTTTTTTTTTTTAGATTTCATAGCCCAAGTGTTACGAGAAGTTTACGTACAGTGCCTAGTTATATATTGTTAAAATAAACCGAATTATATATGAATTTTAAGTGCTTGAACTTCAGTTTACATCAAAGACAACATGAATGAAGGTTTTCCCACATTTTTGTATAACTTGAATGTTTGAATAAATGGTAATCAAAAATATACGGAAACATTTACAGTAGACATTTATGCATATAAATAAACATAAAAATCAATTTTAAATTCGAGCTATTCAAAAACATTCGAATTATTATTCAAAAATATCTATTTATGCAAAATACCTCAACATTTATCTTTTTTTAAAGGCTAACTGAATAAGTATAATTAAAATTTTGATATTTTTTGAAATCTCGACCGTATAAAGCTAGAAATTTTATGTTAGAAATTCCATTTGAAATTTCGAAAAAAAATGTATCACGCAGTTAAAAATTATTTACCATATGTTCTAGTAATTCTTTGAGTATAATATAAATTTCAAATTTTATTATATAGCTTCTTTAGTATTTTTTAATATATTTCGAAAATTTCATACAATTCGGTTGAAAACTGCATGTTAAGAGCAAAAAATATACTAAAAAAATTGATGAATATACAATAAAGTTTTACATAGAGAGAGAGAGAGAGAAGCAAAACTGAGAAGCTAAACCGTAGGAATAAAAAATTTTGAGTATATCTGAAGTAGTTTTCGAAATATTTATTTTAAAGTTCAGAAAATTTGTGTGCGTTATATTATACTTAACATTAATTAAATGGTTAAAATAATATGTTAATAATAGTCATGTAATCGTTTGACGACGCATTTATATACTAATAAAAATTATAATGGTCATTGATGCGAATGTCAAGAATTTTATATAATTTTAAATTCAGACATTAAGATATTGATGTAGAAAATATAAAAAGACCATCTAAAATACATGAAAATTGCAGTCTGCTATAAAATGATTTTGACAAACAAAATACGGTATTTCCACTTACTATGACAGAGCCGGCTTAGTCAGGGGCGATCTGGGAAAACAGAGAGGGACCCGCGGTTTTGATAGATGCTGCTCTAGCTTTTAAAGTTCTCAGTAAAAAAATATAAATATTACAAATGCAAAAATAAGTCTTGTAATTTTCCATACATTTTTATAACAACGAATTGTGGAATTGGATTCCAATACATTGTTGTGCTGGACAATATCTAAGGTAACCAACCCTAATTTAGACAGATTTGTACTACTTTTTCGTAACCGTATTCCTTTTAAAATTAATTCGTGCAGCCAAAATACACCTTTTGCACTCTTAAAAATTTATGTGAAGTATAACGGTTAATTTTAATTTATGCAACTTGTGAAATGTTCGTATTTAACCATTTCTGTCTAAACAGTTTACATGAAAAAAAAAGTTTGGACTCCCTCATTCATTAGGGAATTATATAAGATTCCAACATTAAGTTTTATTTTTCATCGAATAGGGCCAAGTGGTAGTAGTGTATCGTGGTTCCACGCCACAGGTCTGGGTCCTATTAGCGGGCTAGACTGGGCAAGGTCGACTCTGCCTTTCATCCCCGCTGTATTGGGTCGATAAGTGAGTACCAAGCTTGCTTGAGGTCTTAAACACTGAAGGTCTCTCTTCAGACAGACCACCAAATCGGGACATCTGTTCATGCACCTCAGCGCCCAATGGTCACGCATATTGGGATGGGCATAGTAGTTCCTGGCCCTCATGAATTTGTGAAGATCCCCTTGGATCTCACTTTGAGAACGAGAATGATTTGGAGTCAGATAAGAGCCAGTAGCCATTTTTATAAATAACTTTCTTTATTTGGTTATCTTTCCCAAATAGAATCAGACTTTTAATAACAAATAAATCAAAAAAGTAGCTATATGAGGTTTAAAAGGGACTTTCCTTTATATTAACTTAAATATTTAATGATCCAATTAATTAACAATTAGAATATCGATCACGCAGAGATTACCGCAATAAAAGAGATCCCAGAATTATATTCAATAATAATCTTATTGAACATTTAACTTTAATCTCACTCCTAATATAAAGCTTTAATGAGACTTTAATTATAAATCAATATTTACCACACTGAATCTCAACTCTTCTTGAGATTAATTTATCCACCTAGAAATCTTCAATAATAAATCTCTAACTTCACCATTCTACCTTTCTGCTTCAGTCTCTCTCTCCTACTGCTTTTTACTTTACTATTCCGCTTGACTTAAATACTTTATCTAATCTGCATATAACAAGGAATCCCGTCCTCTTTTTGGAGCTGATTGGAAAAAGGTAGGGGAATTAAATTTCCCTAAAAAAGACGTCTCAGAAGGTTAGTGAGAAAGTTCCGTATAGGTTTGTCACAAATTGTTGTGCCACTGAGTTTGAGTTTTAAGTTTGAGGATTGCCTCACTTTGGGGATACTCCTTAGATAAACATGTATTTCCACTCTTTTGCAATTAAACATTTTTCTTTCACTTACGTTTATTTCAGAAGGAACTTTGATTTTTCAAATGTATTTGCTTAATAACATGTATATTTCTGTATTATATTAAAATTTTGATCCAACCAAAATTACGTGTTTTTTGCTCCTCTAAAAGCTTTTAGGATTTTAGAACTGATCTTACAATCCGTATACATTTTATAGTAGTATATTTAAAAATGATAAAGACATTTTTATAACTGTGTGAGCTTTTATGCCTCGTTTATAAGTATAAAAAATTGCTTTCAGCTACAGTTTTTAAAATGTACTGAAATAAGTGAAGGAATAGGATATTTACATATTATGAATATTTTTGACTGCAGTAAGATATATTTATATTTCAGTTTCTTTACAATTTAAATAGAAGTTGTAAGCCATTTTGCGAATAGTTTGATATTGAATATAAAATCATAGGCTGTTTAATAGTGAATTTTTTTATTTTGATACCCTCACACACTAAAATTAGGCTCATTTGCAGTTATATGATCAGCTTCAGTGATATTTAAATTTTCAAAAATAGTCTACACGTACGAAAACATTTTTCAAAACCGTACACCACATCCCCCATACTGTGTCTTCCCTACAGCAGGCAATATTTGTGTATACTCAAAAAATTTAATACAGGATACATTTCAAAATGTTAAAATTGTTTTTAAAATTTGGTATGAATACATTGTGGAACTGTCGGTTAACTGCACTGAACAAAATTGCTTTAAGTGTACTGTTTTGAAAGACAAAACTAATTGGGGAGAACTTTTTCTCACAATAGAATTTGTAATGACTGAATTGTGTGAAAATGTAGTTATCTATGTGTGACAATTTTCCTTGTAATAAAAGAAACAGAAGGATAAAAAATTAAACTTGAGTAGAAAATGGTTAGAAATACTGTCACGCGCATTTGAAGAAGCATATCCCCCATTAAAATTAAAAATTATTGACTGATGTTATGTCCATCACAAATGCCAATGTAGAAAAGATATTTTTATTTAATACAAGAAGTGCGAAATGGAGAGCACTAGGAATGAAAATTTAGATTTTTTCCGAAAAATATTCAGTTCACATAAAAATATCATTTATATGATTTTAATTAAAATAAATTAAAAGTATTGTGAAATCCTTTTTTATGTTATTTTAAATTAAAAATATAATTGAATAGAGAAAGATCGGTTTTATTTCATAAATATAATCATCGTATGTATATCACCGTATGCACCATTTATTGCCTTATTGTTTAAAAAAGAGATAGGGCCTTTACTCTTTTTACCTCATTACTTTTTTTTTAAAAAAAAGGAAAGCGAGCGCGTTTTCTTACTCTCATATTCAAAAATGAATACAGGATGCTTTTTTCTGGTTCAAGTCGCAATACCAAAATAATACATATATATTTTTAAATTTTTAAAAAATGACAGAAAAATAAATTTTGTTTGAAGACAATATAACTATTTTTCAACTTCTAACACGTCATTTATTTCACGTTTTTTTACCCTTCATTTCGTTTTAATTTTTCTGTGACTGAACCTATCGGGAAAACGACAGAGTAGAACTAAAACTTTCGTACAAGATTGCCCAAGGCAACTTAACAGCTAGCTGTAAACGATTGCTATCCTGGTTCTTACTGAATAAAGAGACCGAACTAAGTCATAAAATTGTCCCCGTTCGACCTCCCAAGTTTTAAAAGGGGGAAAGGAATGAAGTCTGTTGCATTTTTCAAAGGAATAGCAAAATAAGAGTAAACGCTTTCGGAATAACTTTTCATGAGGAACCTAACCACCCGGAGGGTTAAGCTGAATTCACACCAAGGCTGTCAGCGTCCAGCGTTAAGCGTCTAGCCAATCAGAGACTTCATCTCGGGCGAAATGAAGTATCTGATTGGCTAGACGCCAGACATTTAAAGGCTCATTCACACCAAGGCGTACAAACGTCGAGTGTCTAGCATCTAGCCAATCAGAGACTTCATTTCGCCCGAGATGAAGTCTTTGATTGGCTAGACGCTTAACGCTATACGCCGGGTATAAAAAGGACAGCTTTAAAAATATACAAATTAGATGAGCATAGAAAAAGATCAGACTTTTACATATATCGAAATACTGTTTCTGTGAAAGAAATAACATTCCTTGTGAACTTTTTTTTTTAAAGGGCTGTAATTCTGAAAGTACACTATTTTTACTAAAGCTTGGAATAATATTCGAATAAAGGACTTCAAAACACAAGATCATTGCGCACATGCATGTCAGATTTCTTCGTAAAAAAGGGTGTACGTGTTATACGGCGAATAGGTGAAGGGGCGCGTTATACGCCAGATTTTACTGTAACTTTAGAATAACTTTTCTGGCTTTCTGAGAAGCAATTTTGTTAATAGTTCCGGTTAAATCAGTTTTTTCTGAGATTTCGGATTCAATTGAAACTATGGCTAAATCTAAAAGCCTTTCTTGTGTCATATTATTTCTCAAAAAAAATTTTTAATGATTTTTAATTTACTGAAACTTCTTTCATCGGAAGCTATAGAAACAGGTTAGGTTAAAAAAATTCTTAATGCTCTAGAGCAAAATTGGGAAAACAGGGAATAAGATCATTTTTCGCTATAATTTCTAATATCTCTCGGTTGGCTGTTTTTTACCAGGAAAAATATCTTTGAATGAAGGTATTTCATTGAAGAGCTGTATACCGTCTATATCTTATTTTGGAATTTCTTTTTTTATATTCTCTTATTGTTCTAGCAACAGGTTTTTTTTCTTTTAAAAAATTCATCTGAAAGTGGATGTGTACCAGTTGTCTCCTTTAAAATTACGTTCTTCCGAAACGCCTTATGTGTCTATACATATAAAACATTTATTTCTAACTGTGTCTCCCTCTTCTAAATCTGGATCGATTTCAGTGAAGGAATCATACTTGTTGTTATTCTCTTCATCATTTGATTCTTCTTCATCATAATCACGAACAGAATTTCTTCATCCGAAAATACTGTTGTTCTATATTTGTTAAATACTCTATCTATTAACCTACTTAAATATCACATTTCTTCATTATAACTACAATAATACGCCATAGTATAATGAAGATTTAAAACATGCTCATGCATTCAGAACTGTAATGGCGATTCACGTGCAAGGTATGACATTCCCGAAGAGGCTGTATCCAAAAGTATATGGCCACGGTAGCTGAGTGGTATAGGTATCGGACCATGGCTTGCCTTGTCACGAGTTCAAGCCCAGTACCACAAAAGACCCGCCGTGTAGAGCAGCGATGCACGTTAAATCTGTCGAGAGCCGAAACGTCCTCCCGTTAGTGTGGTGAGGTAGTTAGGAGAGGGGGTGCCAGCTCAGGTGTCGTCCACGTCACTTGACCATGGTTCAAAATTACGTGGTCCGTCGCCAAAAGCCCTCGTGTAGCTAAACAGTGCGACGTTAATAATCAATCAATCAATCCAAAAATATATATATAGAATTCATCTACAAGCTAAGGCCTCTCAAAGGATATGACCTAAAAGTCAGCTACATGAGAAACTATCCATTTCCCAAAAAAGGTTTAGAAGGAGCGTTGAAAAAGGTAGACAGTGGGTATCACATATCCTGCGCGGGAAGTGCCAGGTTAAAATTGAGAAAGATCTCTGACCTTATGCATTCTACACTCATGTCCATAAATTAAGGATAATTCAGAATCACACAGAAATTGAATTCTAAAATAAAAATTTCACCTGTAGAATTTTCACACACATCGTGAAGAAGAATATGCAAATTACAGGAAACTACCAGATGGCGCATATAGTACGTCACAATGACGAGAGTGTGAGAGAGGGGTATATAAGGAATGGTGGTAAAGAAAGAAAATTGTTCACAAGCGCTTTAAAAGCCTTTCAGTGAAATAATCGCATAGTTATGGCCCAAAGGAAGCATTTGGATGATTTTTTACTTGGTAGAATTATTAGACGACTGGAATGTGGATGTACCCAGGTGGAAGTATCCGAGGAACTTGGAATCGCCCAGAGTGTCACCTCCAGGATTTGGCAACGATTCCAAGATGATGGTAATGTGAGTAGATGTTACAGCACAGGTCGCCTCCGAGTTACAATGCCGAATGAGGACCGGTATATTTGTCAGTTACTGCCAAAAGAAACAGATGGAGCACAGCACCAGACCTGTCTCGTCAGCTCTCTTCAGCTACCGGTACGACAGTTTCATGGTAGACCGTGTACAGACGCTTAGGGAACCTTGGTCTATATGCTCGTAGGCCTGTCAGATGTGTTTCACTTACCGCAACTCACTGTCGCCTGCGATTAACCTGGAGCAGAGTGCATGCATTGTGGACACCACAACAGAGGTCTTGTGAGATGTTTTCCGACGAGTCACGTTTAGTTTACAGTCTGATTCTCGCCGGACTTTAATATGGAGAGCTCCAGGTACTCGTTACCATTAAGAGAACACCATTGAACGACACCTTTACGGTGGTGCAGGATGGCTCGTTTGAGGAGGAATTATTCTTGGTTCCAGAACTGACCTGCATGTTCAGAGTGTAACGATGACAGGCCACACCTATCGGGATGTCATTTTGGAATAACATGTACGTTTGTCTTGGTGCGCCATGGGTGCTGATTTTCTGTTTATGGATGACAACGCCCATCCTCACCGTGCAAACTTTGTAGACGAATGCCTTCAATCGGAGGATATCCCCCGTATGGATTGGCCAGCATACTCACCGGACTTGAATCCAATAGATCATATGTGTGATATGCTTGGCCGACGAATTGCAGCCCTTCAACCCCCTCTCACCTGTCTACCGAAACTTCGGAGGGCATTGCTTGATGAGTGGTGTAATATTCCCCAAGTTCAGATTGATAATTTGATACTCAGCATGCCTAGGCGTTGTAAGGCCTATATTGCATCGTCCGGGAGACATACTCCGTATTAACCATCATACTAACCATGTTATACTGTTTTTTGTAAATAGGTTCTTTTTTGAAATTTGCTCCAGGGAGTAAAAATCGCAATTTTTATTAATTATGTCAAACATATAGCATCTTATTTTTGCTCTTTACCTTTTGTTTAATAAATAGAGATTATAAATAAGTCAAATTTGTTTTGCTTCTTTCTCTTTCTTAGCCTGAACTTCATTATTCTTAATTTATGGACATGAGTGTATATCGGTATAGTTAAAAACATTTTTAAATGTATCTCTGGATTAGGGAAAGTCGAGACCATTTCTTTTGCAACTTCGATGCTTGCACAAAGCCTCGGGTCTTCCCGAGGGTCTTTTTTAATCAAATCTAAATTTTCAAACTTTTTAAAGTTTTCTATTTAGTACTGCAAACTTTAAATTTTTCCACTAAATATTTAGATAATTAAAATAATAATCTTAAGCTTTTAATTTTTTTTTCCAAACTCTCAAAAAATTACATTTTATCTTTTTTTCAAATTTTTTGACTGAATTATGAAATTTCTGATTTAATACAAACATATTTTGTTTAATTAATTGTTCGTTTAAATATATTAGTTTCATTTCTAGAACCAAAACGTAGCTTGGCTTCCAGATTATTTTATCAAAATTATTAAAATATCTCCACCAAAAGTAAGCTTTCAAAAATTCTAAGGTTTTTTTTAAAAAAAAAAACTAGGAACACGAACAATTACAATACTCTAAATTTGTAGTTTCCTTTTAAAGTTTCTTAATATAAGTTAATAAAACATTAATATTATTATTATACTTGCTTGTTTGTTTTTTCAAATATCTTAATACTTTGAGACTAAACAGAACAATAAAACATTTTTAGAATAATTTGAAATTTCTAAAATAACTGAAAACTTTTTGACAAAATCCACAATATCACAAAAAAAAAATCTAAATTGTTTTTAACTGAATTTGTATCTTAATATTACATTAAAAATTCTCAAGATTATACAACCTTACTACTTATTAAATAATTTTTCACATTTCTGTTTTGTTTGAAATCATTTATCTACTTTATAAATTGTGTTTATCATATTTTTATTTCTGTATAATGCTTCTGTAATTCTTTCTTAAATAGTTTTATACTACTAGGAGCAACTAAAAAAATATAACCTATATTTTTCAACATTTATTATTGTTCTGTAAAAATAAACCTTTCATTAAATGCTTTTTATATGAAATTTCTACCATAGTTCTGACATTCTTATTGTTGCCTTTTCTAAAGATTTTAAATATTGCTATAGATTGTTATAGATTAATTTTGATTAACTTTATTAGGCGCATACAGAATACTATACAATATTTTAAAGAAATTGTTCGATATTTATATATTTTTATAATTAATTATACACATAATTAATTATTAGTTTGCATTAAATATTCTTTCAAATTCTCTGGGCAAAAGTATGGTGCAAATCACTCTTAAAATAGCAATAAATACAAAAAGAAAAAAGAATTTTTGCTTTTCAAATTCAATCTTACAAAATAATGGTTCTCTTAGCAGTCTTAGAGTATATTAGAAAAATTATGTGTTTATTTCATATGTTACCTCAATAAAAAGAACAAAAAAGTGTGTGTGTATCTTTAAGCAAACTTAACTTACTTTATTTCTTTGAAAATTCTTTTCACAGTTTGAAGCAATTTAAATTAAATTTTTAGAAATTTTAGATTGTTTCATTTATTACTAAACAAAATCAACGTAATACGTTATGATTACAAACAAAATCATCAAAATAAGTATAACTATGTTTTCTTTCAATTTCTCTCTATTGTTAGGATCCTTTTAAGTATGGTAAATAATTAATGAATGTACTAAAAGGTTCATTAGTATTTTGTATCTTAAATGAACTACTACCGTTTTTCATAAGTTACTAAAGCAGTGTTTCTCAAACTGTGGGGAGCGCTCCCTAGGGGCGCGAGCATATCGAAAATAAAAGGTTAAAAAAATTAATTTACTGGAATGAAGTAAAACAAAATAATTTCTGACATAATTAAAAATACAGATCTTCATTGATATAATTTATATGTATCATCTGGTGAAAAAACGTCATCAAAAATAAAAGATTCTACATTAATCCTATAACTAAATAAAAAATATTTTGTTTGCTTTGCTGTAATCCTACGATGAGAGATTTTTTTATTATACGTTTCTTTTAACCTAAAATATTACTTTTGCTGACCTTCGAACTCACTGGTATGGTTATCTGTGTGTCCCTTTTTTTAATGAAGTTGTAATTATTATATAATTCTGTTGCACTTTTTTCAATGTGAAAGAGTTTTATGATATATGGATAAGCATATTGAGCACTTTGAAGGTTTATTTGGCCAAGATTTATTTTTATGAGTATTCTGAAACATGTAATACATAATGAAAAACGTTTTACACAATTCTTTTTTTGAACTTTTTCCGATTTTTTATATTGAATACACTATAAACACAGAAGCCCAAAATCGTTAATTCTGGGAAAACTGTTTATTTGTTACCAATGATCTTGACAGAGAATCCTTCAACAGGGAACTAAAATGAATTGATCACATATCTTCTTTTTTGGGAGTGGCAAACATTTTTTTAGAATCTTAAGGTACTTGTTTTGATGGAGTTTCGGGCGCGACCACTTTCGTTCAAAAATATTTTCTTCAACTTGCTGCATTTTCCCTTATGAATAAATTAGTAGTTTTAATAATGATGTTGAACGACTGATTATGGTTTATAAATGCAAATGAGCAGAATATAAAAAAGAAATGGGCATCTGCGACCTCTCTGAAAGGAAATTGAAACTGATCAAAAAAGGGAAACACTTGCTGAAATAATGCATATCAATCACGATAGCGAAAGTAAATTTGAGAAGAGCAATGAACATGAAAAAGGAAAATATTCAATAGCTACATTAAGAACTTCATCAAGAAAAATATGAAGCCATAAGTGTGCCGCAAGATGCACTTCGCCCTGTCAAAAAGACACAAGTAAGAAAAAGTTCAACAGGATATTTGTCGCTCATCAAAGGATATTAAAACTACAATAACGTGAACAAAATGTGACAGTTTTGCTTGCAAATAACTTTCCTGTAATAGTGAAAAGTGTCTGTCCTTTATCAAGATCACGCACATTTGGAACAATTTAGTTCAGTTTTATTGGATTTTCTCTCAAATTATCATTGAAAAATTCTTGAAATAGGTAAGTATATTTTTCTCTTAGTTAAATTATTCACTGAAATTGTGATTTTTATCGTGTATATTAAAAATAATTATAAAAAAAGAGAATTGGGGTGAGTCACACAATCCACGCGACCATTAACGTTAGTATCGAGTGCACACCTGATCACGGGCTACAACATTTTGAAGTTTTCTTGCTTTAAATATTAAAAATAACACAATTGTTATTCATTGGTATTTTACATTCTTTTTTATTATTCAACATTAATTCTAAATGCTAATTCTGCGAGACTTAAAATTACAGTTCGTTCAAAACCATTTATAATATGATCATTCATTTCAAAAAATCATTTTACATTTTTGTATACATTGTCATGCACTTGGTTTTACTCTCCTTACAATTAAGCTATTATATCAAGAATAATGTATTATCATTTTTAAAAAAATAAACTCATGTTAAGAGTGGGTACTTCAGCCAGTAAAAGGACAAGTTTAATATTTATTAGTGACTTCCATGGGCTTCTCTTGCAGAGCAAAGTTTTTCAAAGGAAGGCTAAAAATTAGAAATTGACACTCTGAGTTATTTTTTTATATTTAGCTGAGATCTCTATATTTTGTGTCTTCAAAGTAGCCATTGCAGAAAATCCGAATTCACAAAGATATGATGTTGAATTTGGTAATAGTATACGAAATGCTTTTGTTTTCAGTGCAGAAGATTCAGCATCCACCTCTATCCTGAATTCAAAGAAGGATTATTACAAAATTGCCCTTTAATTTCGTCACTGGATGTAAAATCTATGAAGATCTCTTTTTCGATAGTTGAGAGCCATTTTAAAGTATTTTGAAATGGATCCCTATCCCATTCATAACTTGCTATCAATTTACCCTCGTCTGTGTACTTGTTGGTGCTTTAATATTGTCGAATGCTCGCTGCGATTTAAAAATCTATCAATGATTTTTTAATCCACTGCCTTAAATACTTAATACCGTGAATTACAATTAAAGCGTAAATTATGAAATGTACATTCAAGAGAGATTCGGTAGCTAATTGACTCGGCCAAGACTGACTGAAATTGTACAAGGTACAGCATTTTTACATGTTTTGTGGAGACGTCCGTTAGGTTGCCCAGACTCACGGGAACGTTCGCGAGAATGCCAGATGTAATGGATATGATAGGGAGCAACATATATTAGACTATTTTTAATGATATTTGTACTTTTAGAAATGGATGATGAAGGAAATAAATCTTTAATTAAATATCATTTATGAATCTGTTTAAATATAAAAATTAGAGAAAGAAAAATAAAATAATTAACCTATTACTTAAAAGTATTTTACTTAAAATATATATTACTTAAGAGTAACATATATACAAAATTTAACACTAATCTTATTAATTTGTACGGTTTATAATTAAGATCATACTATAGATTTAGCGTCAAAGTACATTATTATGCATTCAATATATTATTATTGTTATATAAGGGGAGGCGATACAAATTATAATTGAAAATTGAGTTGCCAGTATTGAAAGTTTGAGAAGCACTGGACTAAAGGAATTATTTTTATACGAGAGGCAAATAATATTCTTTCATTTGAATAACAATGCCGATTGAAAATGTTTAAAGAAGATTACGGTACATTCACGCTATGAAAAAGTACACTTAAATATATTAATCAGCATGAAAGTATTCTAAGAAACTGTGATGACAGTTACTTATATTTATATAAATAAAATAGTTATAGCACAAATGCCACAAAATATTTTTTTTCACTTTATCTTACGCAATGATTAAAATACCTGGGTATTAAATCTTAAAAATCGAAAAGATAATTTTGAAAGTGAAAATATAGTATGGCGGTGGGATATCTATTTGAACTAGTACCAACATCACGCGAAGACGATCGTTTTGGAGTGATCAGTAAAGTACTCGCATTCGTTCGGAACGGAAGGTACCCAGAACGAACCTTCCTTTTCTTCATTGGTGACCCTGGCCGTGGTATGAACCACACCCTTCGCGCGCCGTAGTCGTGGCGCCATCTATCTACAGCAAAAGCAACCAAACCGTCACACGAATGACGCAATTCTCAAGCCGGCACGCACGAATGACTCAACCCACCAAATGACGCAACTGCTTACATGCTCGCCATGAATATGGTATCATTCGTTTGCCTATTCGCCGAAACTCTGGCAGGGGAGTATGTGGCGGTGTGATATCTATATGAACTAGTACCAACATCACTCGATGTTGATCGTTTTGGCGTGATCGGTAAAGTACTCGCATTCGTTCAGAATGGAAGGTACCCAGAACGAACCTTCCTTCCTTCAATAGTTACCTTTTTTGTTGTTCCAATTTTTGTCTTGTCTAAAAGAAATTAGATCGGAAGTCAAATTGACGCAAAATTTCCTCAGTTTTCTTCGAAAAGGGGTCTTTTTTTCTGAGAGTCATTCTGCCCCATTCTTTTCATTCGTCCTTAAGCATGTCATAAATCTTGATCATGCTTTTCATCACTTTTGTCCGATGTGTCGAAATTCTTCCTTAAAGTCCCCTTCCCCTTCCTCCATGGGACCAGCGTTGAGAACTCATGAATACTCGTTAAAAAAATATACACTTGGCGGGTGACAGAAGACTTCTGGCACTTATGGGCCAGATCTTCCTCGGAACGGGAAGCAGATCCCTTGCTGACTGAATGCACATTCGGTCTTTTGGTTGTTACAGAAATAAAAGAGAACCGGGGTAAATAAAAACTAATATTCTCCTTCACTGGACCACTTCTGAAAAAAAATCCAACTGCCTAGCATTCGTGTAGCTCCTTAGTTCGACTTTTATTATAGTCAATCAATCAATCAACGACGAAAGGGGGTATTTTCATTTACAAGCGAATAACATTCTGAATGTATTTTTCCCATCCCAAGTGTTATCTGTATTTCACTTCAAACGATCTTTTTGTCGAACCGCTTTGAATGAGAAATTTTTCCTGCTTTCTGACCACATACCACTCCTTGTTTTCTCATTATTTTGACCAGCTTTTAAACTTTCTTATAGTGGGTCCTGAGATTCAGAATTCCCACTGAAAATTTATATCGTTTGAAGCCAGTGACATACTATTTTATAAACGTAGAAAGGAACTCTTAATATGACCATTAAAAACATTTTACGATTTTTTTGCTTACACACGTCCGGGGCCCCTGTAGCTAGGGGAACCTGTATCATTGATACTGCCACCCTGGCAAGGCAGGCTACACCCCTGATGAGAAGGAAGGAATGTTCCTTAGAATTGGAAATCCACGCTTACTTTTCTCGAACTATGTTGTGCTATCGGGAAATCGGAACTTATTTTGATTTTTCAATAATTCTTTAAAATTCAGCGTATTTATTAAACTTATTATAAATTTTACTTTGAGAAATTCACAAATAATTTTGCTTGATCGAAAGAATTATAGGCGGCCTGTGGTCGCCCATTTGTTTAGGCCACCCGCGTGCGGTGCCCACCTCCTAGGATCGGCCTTCATGCTCGTGTACGTATTTAAAAATTCTGAATACTAGTATAGAAAATTAATTACTCAATTTGGGAAGCGGCTTAGTTAGAATCGATGGCGGCTTATAGATTCGAATAAATATAGTTTATGTGTTGTGTACTTGCACTTTATTTTTACACTCAATTCAATTAATTGCTAACTTTTTGCTGAATAAATGCTTCCAAATTAACACCACTTTGATAAATATCATTATTATTCAAATTTAAATGCATATTCTTTCTTATTTTGATCAACGTTTAATTTTTTTGGGGGGAGGGCAAATCAATTTTTTTTATTAGTTAGTACAAGACAAAGATTTACGGACTGATTTAATTAGATAAAAAAGCTGAAATATTAAGCTTAACTTTTAACAAATTTTTGAAGAAGTTTAAGAATTCATAAATTTAAGTATTAAGAACTACAGATATTCTTGTATGGTTTTATTTTCTATAGAAACTATATTTAATTCATATTTAATTATTTAAATAATATTTTTTTTCTTCCTAATGAGATTGTGGGTCGGTGTTTTACCATTTCAGACATAGTACATTCCCCGGGAGCTGGTATCACTTTTTAGTGTGGCACAAATTACATTGTTAATTTCAACAATGTAATTTTGAAACCCAGTTTTTTTCCTCTCCAGAGGGAGACACCTGACCTCTGGCGATGTGTAGTTGTCCTTAGAATTTAATTTCACCTAAGCTAAACGGGCACTCTAGGCCGTATAATCATACGACATGGATTGTATCGAGTTTTTGCTTCAAGAAAATCCATCGACTTGGGTTTGGGTCGAACCCGTAACTTTAGGCGCAAAAGCCCAGCGACAAACTAACTACGCCACCCAGTCGGTTCCTTTAATTAATATATACTCATGTCCAAAATTAAGGTCAAAAACATGTTTTTCTTCATAATTTTAAAATGCTTCCAATAAAACTAATAGAATTTGTGTCTTATACTCGTATATTTGAAGAACGGGTAGTACAATATCAACCTTCAGATTAAGAAAAAATGTTGATTAACGTTAATTTTTGCAAAATTACTGGATTGAGGCCGTTCACACGAATGGGAATTTTGCCTCCAATGTAAGAATATTACATTAAAACAAACAACTTAGTTTGTTTGCACTGAGAATGACTTCTCATATAACCGTTTAGATGATTCCTTGAGATGGAGAGCAGTTGGCAGGTTTGAAGCTGGCCAGTCTCAAGTGAAGGGGGTTCGATGGTTACAAGTAGTCTGAAAGTAGTCCTCCGCTTATGGAATCAATTCCAAACAAGGGGTACTGTCCCCAGGAATGTCAGCCAGGGTCACCAGCAATTGCACAGGATCGCTACTTAACATTAAACAAGTAACAACATAGGCGGACAATGGTTCATCAGCTTGACCGTGACCTTGCTGCTGTGTTTGGAAGAATTTCCAAGCAAACAGTCCACAGCCATCTTGCAGAGACTGGCCTTTACACCCATTGTCCAGTCTTGCGCGTCTATTTGCCTGCATCCAGCAGAAAACACCGGAAATGAGTCATCGTGGAACATCAGTCGTGAACACCACAAGAATAAGGGCCTGTTTTTTCCAGTGATGATTCGGAATGTACTAGATAAAGTGATTCTCGCTGAGTCTTTATCTGGAGAGAAAATGGAGTTTGCTCTCATCCCTCCTACGTAAAATCGACAGATTTGGTGGCAAAGGAATCTTTGTGCTTGGTGGCATAATGTTAGGCAGTCGCACACCATTATACGTTTTTGAGGCGGGAACTGTCAATTCCCAGCGTTATACAGATGAAATACGGGAAGCCTATGTGAGGTTTTTCTGGGTGCAATGGACCCGGACTACATTTTTATGGACGATAATGCGTGGCCACACAGAAATCGTATTGTTGATGAATTTCATAAAGGAGCAGATATTCGCCATATGGATTGACCCTCGAGGTCTCCGGATCAAAATTCTATTTAACATATTTGGGATGGTCTATAAAAAGCCATTTCTCAGGGCAGCTCCTCTTCCAGAATCCCCAGGGATTAAAATTCCAGCTTTTGGAAAAATGGGGGTTTCTTGCCACAAATTCTTATTGACCCCTCATAAACAGTATGGCACTTCATTGCGAGGCTTGTATAGCAGTTCACAGTGGTCACATTCCATATTAAACACACTTTTTCCGAATTAAATGCTTTATCTCTGATTCCTGATTTCACACTTTTGGATATGACTTGCCTCTTAATTCTTAATTAAAATCTTTTCCATACTGTTATGTTGGTATATTCTTTCTGACAGTGTAATACGTCTCTGTGCCAAATTTCGTGGCAATACAGTAAATAGTTCTTCAGTTTTCACATATTTTATGTTTGTGACCTTAATTTTGGACACTAGTGTAGACTAATTTATTTAAATGCATGAAAAATTACAGAAAAGTATCATTTATATAAATTATGTTTTCGTTAGCAACAGTTTCACATAAGTTGTTGCTTTTGTTTATTACTGTAAATTGTTTTAAATATAAGAAATGCATTTTACTACCAAATTAAAAGAAAAACTAAACTGCCAAATATTTACAAATTGGAGGAAACATTTCTAAATTTTTCGGTTGAGTATCAATTACTTTTTGATACTCAACCGAAGTTGAGTACTTTCAACAAAATTAAATAATGGCAATATTCAGCATCCAACGAGAGCTTGGATTAAATAAATTTAAGTGTCAAAAACTTAGTTGTGAGAACCGCCACTAGATGGTGCCTCCAAAAAAAAGTTCTCACACTTTGGGACTTGACCTGTCTGTAAAGGCTCAACTGATAAAATGTAATCCATTTGTAAAAAGGGGAAAAAATCTAAATTTAAATTAATCTAAGTCGTTAAAAATACAAAGCATGTGATTTAAACGAAAAGAAAAGCAATTAAAATTTCTTGCAGTTTTATATCAGGTACACACATGCTTTCTAATTTTGAACAATTTAAAATTTGAAACTATGATTTTTTTAAAGTTTAGCTACAAAAGAAATTATTAAAATTCAGCAGAGTCAGATTTACATAATTTTTCACAATAATCCAAAAAACATGAATCACTCGAAACTTCTAAAAAAATTGACTATTGAATATTTAATAGTATATTAGCCCTTGTATTGAACAAGTATACATAAGTTTAAAAATTTAAAAATTTTTAAACTAATGACCTGTCAAACTAACTCTTTTTTTCCATGATCGCTTTATATGATTTTACAATGAAGCATTTATTACTTTTAGTATTACTATTTCCAGAAATTTTTTTGAAAAAGTGCTGATGAATGTATTAAAGTGGTAGTAATAAAAGTAAATCAATTTCAAAGGCATGCAAACAAAACAAAACGAAGAGAAAAAAATTGTGTTATTTCCTTGTTTTTTCAATTCCGTTAGCTCTAGATTTAAAAATATGTAAGTACTTAAAGACAGAATAATGCGCTTACAAAAACTCCTCCTCGAAGCCGCAGACATGTGCGCACCTAAAGCTAAATTAATCTCCTTCTCATTGGTTCGAAGAAATGTCTCATTTTAATAAGTTTTAAGCACAGGGTAGCTAGATTTGGCGCTTTAGCACTAAATCTGACCCATTTTTATAATTCAAAAATGAAATACGAATTAAATTCATTTAGTTTTTGAAAAATTACATTACACGACATTATAAAAGAGTTATATAGAAATGGAAGAATATATAAAATAATACTAGAGACTTGGGCTTTTTAGGCAAAAGGATTTGTAAATATATTTTGTCGCTATATTTAGATGTATATGCCTTCAGCTCAGTGGCGTAACGTACACCCCCGCAACCTCCGTCGCGGGGGGGGGCAGGGTTCAAAGAGGCCCAAAGCCTGACTGACGCAAGTACCTACCCTTTGTAAAATTCAACGAGGGGGCCAAAAACCTGACTTTGCAGGGAGGCCCAAATGTTCTCCGTTACGCCACTGCTTCAGCTAATTATAGAACTAAAACAAAGGTGGCCGTTTCAGGTGTGGTTGTCTTTCATTGCTGTATTAATTAAAATTACAAAAGAGTTTTCATTAAGACTTTTTGGAATTAGTTTTAAGTATCGAGATGTTTGTTTTTATATGATATATAATCAAAATATTCAATAGTTAAATGACTTAGTCTTTCAAAATGGAATCTGTTGAAATTTATTGATTCAAATTATATAAAGTTTTTGTTCTTTCATACATAGATTAAAACTATAAATAATTTATAATGCTGGAAACCTGCATTTTATTTAAGGAATCGAACATTTCTTTAAATGCATACAGAATAAAGGTGATTTATTAACCGTGTCTTATAGTACCTAATAGTAATCCATTTTCATCATTACCTACCTTAATATTTTTAATTATTGCTAAAAAAGAATCAAGATAAAAAACTTAATTTTTGTTTCTAATTTTTAAAATTTCTGTACGTAGTCACCTTTTATATAATTGTACATTTCTCCCAGCTTCTCAAACCTCTTTGAAGGCTATCATGGTTGATCCAGTGGCGCATACATCTATCTTATAGGGGGTTACATTCTCAAAAAGCATGAAAGCGAAAGCGTCAAGGGGTGATGGTAAAAATTAAAAATCTGTTGGTCTATGAGGGGAATGGGGTTGAACCCCCAATCTATCCACTGTGTATTCTACTGCGTATATCGTAGGATATTGCGTCGAAAACCATTATTCTAATTCTTGAATGACGTTATTTGTGTTGTCAAATCTCGCACCATCGTAAGACGCCTGGCTGAAAGAAAGTTGCTATCGCGGCGCCTATTGCGTGTACCGCCATTGACACTCACTCATGGTTGGATTGTCATATCGGCCACTTATCCCGCCAAATTCTTTCTCATCAAATTGATAAAGGGTCAGAATCGCCAAATCGTATGGTTGCTACCCCAAAACACAACTCGCCAAATTGGCGATTTTTCAAAATTTGAGGATCAGTGGCCGATTCGACTATTTCACCCCACTCACTGTCATCTCCATTGGGAGTGGTGTCACGTTCGAAGGGATTGAACTGCAACCGAATGGGATCAGATCATCTTCAGCGATGAATCCAGAATGTTGTCAGGGTGACAATCGTTTACGAGGGGGGAAGTCTCAGCCCTGCCTTCTCTACACAGAGGCACAACTTGTGTGATGGTATGAAGCAAGGGGCAAATTCGCAGCCCGGCCAGTATATTGGCACACAATAATATATAATAAAATATCAAAGTTTTTCCGAAACAGCAAAGATAGTAGCAGAGAAGAGATGTCAAGTGTCAGGATGAAAACAATAAATTTTTCTATACGCGTATAAATTCTTTTATACGCGTTTATTATAATGCAGAGGTTCCCAAACTATTTTATCTCGTAGACCCCTTGCCGTGTTTTTCGGTTTCGGGTAGACCCCTGCTTACCTAATATTAAACTTTTGTAAGTTTATAAACTTAAATGTCTTTTTGACAACTGGTACAACTACTTACTTTAAAAGAACTAAATTTCTTACTGTAGGGAAGAACAGCTTTTGAAACTTAAAAAGCACGTGTTAATGAATCAAATTAAAATACATAAAATAACTGAATAACAAACAAATGCTTTTAACGAGAGGGATGAATCTGGCACTTAAATAACAAATATTTATTATATAATATCAATGTATTCAAGTTTAACCCTAAATCTCCTTTTATTAGTAAGTGTCCTTTTTTTTTTGTGCTTGAGATTAGCAAACTCCTTAAATTAGAAAATCTCTCTCATTAGGAAAAGCAAGTAAAAACTTTCTCTCTATATTCATGACAAATAACAGATATGTCTTTTTAAAGCTAAAATTGCTGTCATCCGTTTCTAAACTTTATTTTAAGATCTTCATTAGGGCCTATTCTGATCAGTTACTAATATGACATTTTTTTTTCAATGTGACTATGCGAATTCCCTGTCTACTGTGGTATTACTATTAAAAAAAGCACTGTTAAACATAGTTTTAAAAATCTAAGAAAAGGGTATTTAAATGTTGAACTTTGGTTAAAATGTCCTGAAAGATTGTCTGTGACAAAGTGAGAAAATTTGTCACGTTTAATATTATACTTCTTTAGCTTTATTCTGGAAAGAAATGCCGAAATGATCCTTGTCTTAGTAAAATATATGCTGTCACCTAGTAACCACAAATTAACTTCACTAAATTTAGTAAATAAATTAGTTAAATTGGTATAAAATCTGGTTTCAAATAGATCAATTTTTTTTCAAATATTAAAGTTACGATATGGTTTAATGACAGCTACTATCATAGACCCCCATTTACACCTCACGGACCCCCAAATTAGTTTTTCGCTGGCGTGGAACCCTTGCAGGTTGTCATAGAACCCCGAGGGTCTATATAAACCACTTTGGGAATCACTGTTATAATGCATCGTTCGAAATAAACATACTTTCTATGAATATTGATTTTCTTTGCGGCCCACCTTCAATTAAACCTTGTTTACTTGGCCCAAGTCAGCCTTTGAGTTTGACACCCTTAGCATGGAGTGTCATCGCATACGACATAAGGGTCACCCCTAATATTTATCCATGGCATCATGACAGGCCAGAGGTACATTCCTGACATTCTTCACCCTTATGCTCCTTGCCACTCAGAAGACACTTTTCAACAACACAATGTTCTCCCTTAAATAGCAAGGGTTTCACAGAACTGCCCCGCCCCATTTCCACCCTTCTCTAGATTGTTCGATTCGCATATTTGTCACCGATTTAGCATAGCAAGGATAATTTAGGACGACAAATTGAACAGCCTACTAAAATGGTGAAATTAGAGGTGCGTTTACAGCACCTCTAAGAAACGCAGATGTCTCAGGACATCGTACGGGACTTATATGGCTCAATGTCCTACCGTAACACGTAAAACATTAGTGCTAGAGGTGCTGTGATGTATTAGATACTAAATAGACTGTGACGTATTGGATACGAAAATACACAGTCAGGCTAGAGATATAAATATATACAATTTTATTTACAGAACATTCTAAACCGCCATCTTACATCAAGAGCACGTTTCTCGCCTTCTGCTTCCAGCTGGGACCCTAACAACGGTCCTCCCGCATGCCTTTTCCTAGACGAGTCCATCTCAGAACGTAGGGGGACTGGATTCTAGGAAAACCTCCTCCTTCACTTCCTCAGGCAGCAACACCATTGGCTTCTGGTCTCCGACGTCATCAACTGGTGCCGGAACAACATTCGCCACAGTGCCAACAGGATACTAAAACCTCCATTCATTTGTAATTTTTTTCTACAATAAATGATCGTTTTGTCTTGATTACGTAATCACTTACTTACATACAACATTGTAATGTATTTAAAATTTTGTTTTATTCTTTCCTGGTGCGCAGATTTTTATGGCAATAAGTGTATAATTTTAAGCTTAACCTTGGCATGCTTAATGAAAAAAAATCAAATTATTTCAAATGAGAGAAATTCATTAGTCAAAAAAAATAAAAAATCATAAAAAAAAAAAAAAAATTAGTAGCAAGTCAAATTTTTTTTCATTAGTCAAGAAAGAACTTACCAAGATTAAATATTCTAAGCTCATTTTTTATCAGTGAAAAGTCTTCCAGTCGGTGAATGAATTCATCTTGGTGAAAAAGTTCGACAAGTTTAAATAAAAACCAAGGGAAAATTCGTTCCAAATTTTACAATTTAACTTTTCTTGTGTCCCTTTCCTAATGTTATGATACTTTGATTTCCAGTTATCTATTAGAATCAATTTATTCAACTTTTATTCAATAGCATATTGTTACAGAAAATTTAGCCCTTGTTCGCTTTTCTTCTAAAAAATAGTGAGACCGAAAATGCAATTTGAAGGCCTAGAAAAAAATGTTCCCTCGATTATACGCAAGTAAGAAGGGATGACATTATCAATACATTTGGCGACTAAACTAAGTTACCCTCGAAAAATATAGTAAGAATTCAAGAATGATTATTTAAAGAGGAAACTTTAGGTGTTCTCTTAGATTATTCTTTCCAGCCTATATTAGTGCAATGCAGAGAAGTAACATTGGAGTCTAAATTTTGTTTGCGACTGTTTTTCGTTTGCCTAATAGGATATTATGTTTATCAGATTTGAATTTTGCTTGTATATTTCTATACTTGTGAGATTTTTGAATCTTTACTATTGTGGATTTATACCAATGTATTAACTGCTTCCTTTTAAAAGAACATCTACTATAGTTACGGGAAAGTTCCAGATTAAATTACGATTTTTACCGAAATAACCAATTTTTCAATTCCTACTCTATTAGTTCACTCTCTCCCTATATATATATTCCACGTCACAGGTCCGGGGTTCAAATCCCGGGCTGGGCAAAGTCGACTCTGCCTTTCAAACCTTGAGTGGGTAGATAAATGAGTACAAAGCTTGCTTGGGAACTGAACTCTGGGGTTTCTCGTGTCAGACTGTCCACTTGACCGAAACACCTGCAAATGCACTCCAACGTCTAAAGTCAAGAAAACTGAGATATGCACATTAGGCCTTGATCCTTATGGGCTGTTGCGCCACTGACTTCAGTTTATATGTTTATATATATATATGTGTGTGTAAGGATAATTAAATTAGATTAAAAATTAAATTCCCTATCTAGCACTTAACTCATATTCTTTCATTTCATCTTCAAGTATCAAACTAATCACTCATTTATTTCTTCCGAACATATGGCCTAGCCAATAAATATGTCTAATTCCAGATCGTTAGATATAATATCCCCGTATGTCAACACTAACTTTCAAGTTCAATCATAAAAGCCGCGATACTTACCTCATCGGTGTTTTAAGAGGTAAAACACTTAGATTTCACTTTGGCGTTCTTTTTCTCTCTCCGTTCAGCGTCAGAGCATGAATAGATTTCATCAAATAAAGATCCTTTTTAAAACTAAGTCTTATTCTGATTTTAAAAAACATGCTATATTATATATATATATCTTGTTCAAATTTTCAATCGTTAATAAAATACTTTCTATTCATCCATTCAAGTTCAAATAATTTTTTTTAAACTTGTATGGGATGACGCTTGATGTTAACACAGTTTTTTCAAATATGTATTCATTAATAAAATTTTATTTTTTAATTTTAAATTTATTCTGCGTTATTTCTGTCGTAGTTACAACTGGCTGCAACAGATGGCGCCAGTACGTTTTCTAACGAATTAGAAATTTACGTTAAAAATTTTTTTATATTACTTGTTTATTTATGAGGACCTTTCCTGCATTTGAAAGGCGATACACTGATAAACAATAGATTCGGCTATAAATCGCAGAAACAAGAGAAATCAGTAGCTATCACTTTTTTTATGCGTTATTAAGCCATTAATTTTCTTTATTTCTCCCCCTATATTATTTTTAAAAATTTCGAAATATAGCTAATAAATAACTCTTCTTTCTTTTTTAAAAAATCCATTCTGTTCTGGTCTAACACCAACGCCATCGTGTGAGCCTTTTGTGGTATGTGTCGCGAGAGGTTTAGTCTGTACATGGAAATACTTCCATTCAGTGTATGAATATGTGCTGTGAGCGGGACAGAGATATGCTATCTCTTAACACTTGAGTTCCAAAATAAAGCTACAGTGCAAGAGACTTTGTGTGTCTGATGAGTAAAAGTCAGCTATCGACACAACAGGAGTAAAAATATAGATTGGGCCGTGGGTAGCCTAGGGAATAGAGCATCGGACTCCTGAAAGGAGGGCCTGGGTTCGATGCCCGAAGTCTCCAAGTACCCTGCGAGTACACACGGAGTACGTGCTCGTTAAATCAGGGGATCCGAAAGTCTTATGGGTGGTCGCAGCAAAAAAAAAAAAGGTGCAGGGGGCTGGAGAATATATTTCCCTTCCCCTTCAGTTCCATGCCTAAATTGTGGAGGTGAAGATAGGTGGTGTAAATGAATATATAGAGTTAGCTTTTATTTTTTTAAAAAAAAATGTGCGTAATACAAATAAAAAAGTAAGATACCACTGTTTACAATGTTAGTGAATATTTTTAGCTTTATTGTTTCTTACAGCAATAAAAGCTTATCTCAAAACCTACGAAAACAACAGTAATGTATCTGATATTTTTCAAAACTCTTTTGATATTTATTAGAATTTTATTGCTAAATCAAGTAATCAAATTGAAGTAAAAATCCCATCGAAGACCTATAGATGCTATTTAAATATGAAATTTCACATTATTTTTTATAAAAAGAAATGGCAGTGCCGGAATCGTCATAACGTCTTGTTTCTCTTCGTTAGTTAGTTTGGATAAATATATATTTGTTGTTTTTCAATTTTATTCTAGAACGAAATTGATAGCCGATTCTCTTTTAGAGAATAAACAAGCACGTTGTTTTTCTACTTTATTCTAGAATTAGAATGGAGATCTGTGGAATTGTATCCGTCTTTTGTTTAAATGGAATTCGAAAAATGTTCAGTTTTTCAGAATGCTTAGCGTTCTAGTTTATGATTTATTTATTTATTTTTACTTAAACAAATAGCATTGGATAGTTGTGACAAACAGTTTAGTACGGTGTCGATATAATTTTCATATATTTCTTTATTTTTGCAATCCTCCTAGAATTTGAAAGATATTGAAAGGAAGAAGATATTTCGGTAAATCACGACATGTTGTACTATCGTGCATTATTTGCTATGTGTTCTTTAGTCTTTCTTAAGATTAAAAATAAATAATTTAAGGGTGTAAAAAGTTTGAATACTGAATTTCAATAAGAAAAAGAATGAACTTAACAAGAACGTACTTAAACAAGTATTCTACACATTTTTTAAGAGTAAATATTGTATCAGGATAATGCTCGTCATTTGGTCTAACTTAATATTATTCTCGAGTCCTTCCCGAAGGGAAAGAATGTAAGTTGCCAGAGCCTGAGACAGGTTGGATTTCTACACAATAGATGGCGACACCACCTATATCTCCTCCTCCATAACTTAGGCATGGAACAGGAGGGAAGGAAAATATTCTCGAGCCCCCTGCACTCATGGTTTCAAAACTTACTAATCTTAACTAACTTAATAAGAATATTATATAAATCATTAGTAACAAGAGGGGAAAAATAGTGGTCCGCAATGAATTTTTTTGCGGCACGCTAAGGTCATAAAATCTCATAAACAGAAGATATTCACTTTTGGGTAGTTCGAGCCTAGTATTTTGAAGACCCACGGTGCAGAGGGGCCTATGCACGTCAAACATGTCGAGGCTCAAACACCCTCCCGTTGGTATAATGTGGAAGTTTGGAGAGGGGATTCCAGCTCAAGTGTCATCCTCATCAATTAATCATGGTTCAAAATTACGATATCCGTCGCCAATAGCCCTCGTGTAGCTTTTTAGCGCGACGGTAATCAACACTCACTCATCCTGTGTAGTGGCTAGTGACGCTTACTGCTGCGTCGTAGTACCTGGTTTCGAATCCAGAAGAAAACATGGATGTTTGGAAACGTATAGTGTCTTTGCGACATGGAGGTACTCTAAATAGCCGTCAAACCGCAAGTTCCCTTGTGAGGTTGGTGGATGAGGACGAGAGGTGGGAGGTCTCCAACCACCCTCAGGGTGTTTTCCCTCAAAATTGGGGTGAAACCGATCCAAATCGTACTGTCACCTGTATAGTGTTAAAAGCTAAGGCTAACGATAGGAATACAACCAGTTTCTTGCCAACGAGGAATTTCGTGGGACTTGATCTGATGTTACTGTCGATCAGGTGGCGTAAGTTACAACAACAACAACACTCACCTTCACTCTATATTTGGGTCGACAAATATTTGTGAGCAAAGATTTTATTGCATGAAGTTCAACAAGAGTAAATATTAAATGCAAATTGGGTAACAATAACTTGCAGGGTGTAATGAAACAAGCAATCTCCCTCTTGATTAAAAAAAAATTGTAGAAAAATATCATATGGTACATCTAACACGTTCTTACAATTTGTTTGAAGCTATAAATTGTATAAATGAGTAGAGTAAATAAAACTGTGGTGTGTGTGGAACTATTTTATTTAACTTTGTGATGTACCTCCCCTTGGAAGTACATCCCTCGAAGCATCAGCGTGAGCTAGAGGTGTAGAGTTTGCGAAAGAACTCGGATCAAACATTATCTTAATATGACTTTATTAAGATATTCAACTTAAACTTTGAACAAATATAATATTAATGATTAATGAGAGAATCTACGATGACGCAATACGCATTCACAATAAAATTCAGACCAATCTCAATAATCGAACCGCCTAATCTTCAAATATACTAATAAGTAAACAATCCTACCTTATATTATTCTGTAATAAACTTGTCTTTATCTACAATGGTATGTAGCTTGCCGTTTAACTTCTAGTCGGACACCAATATGTTTATCCACGACACGTAGAACTTAAATCTTGAACAACGAACTTCAATAATCATCAACTGCCACAACGCACGTCAATTGTCTAACATTCCTTTACATTGCCCTTACATTACCATCACGCTTACTCTAAGATCCTATATTTATCCTATATTATTTGCATCTCTTCACTTCTCGATTCTTGGATTTGATTGGAAAAGAGTTGCCATTAATTCTGGCCCAAAGAACCCAAAGGACTTGTTAAAGAAAAGACGCGTAAGTCGTCACAGGTTATATTTATTGATTGCAATCATTTTCAAAAGGTGCGAGCCTCTGGTATGCTCGGCTTACACAACGTGGCGTTCCACCATTGGCGTAGCTAGTCTTAAGCGGGTCTATGTCAAATTTCCTTGGGGGTTTCTTTTGGAGGCCCCTTAACACTTTACGAGTTTTTGATTACGCATGCTGGGACCCCTGTGGTGTGGGGACACTGTATCATTGATACGGTGGTAGCTACGCTCCTGCCCTCGAACTGAAACAATTGCCCATCCCTGATTTATAAGAGTCCGTGATTGCTTCTGAAATATAAAATAAAGGCAATAATGATACATGAGATGAGCTCCATATGGAACTTTTCAAAAGAGTATGATATCAATATGTACAAGTACCACTGATCCTAGCACGTATACAGCGCGTGCTTCTATCAATCAAGCCCAATTTTTTACGAATTTCTCAATGTAATAAATCGAATAAATACACTGAATTTTAAATAGTTTTTGAAAAATCAAAATAAGCCCCGATTTTCCGACAGCATAGCATAGTTTAAGAAAAATAGAATGTTAGTGCGCAGTGTGTTGGTCCGTTGTCCACATTAATGTCTTCTCTCCACACGCATCCTTCATTTGATAGCAAAATTCGTGACAGAGCCGGCAATGCCGCAATAGAAAAGGTTTTCTTGCTTATCAGGGGCAATTCCGGCGCACTGTAGATCGATGCTTAACAAAGGCGTCTCAAAAATGATTTTTGCGAAAGTCGCTTTAAGAAAATATCTAAACTACTGTTTGTAAAAAAAGCAACACCATGGAGCAATCATCAGATTTAAATGAAATTTAATGCACAAATGACTTGCATTAGTACAAATAAATGACGAAATTTTCAAAGCAAAAAAAAACAATATTAAGTGTCCGAAATCTGTATTTGGTGTAGCCACCACGCGCTGCAATATGTACTGCTATACGACGGGCATGCAGTCAAACAGATTTTGAATGTCAGCTTGAGGAAGAGAATTCCATATTGCTTATATGCGCCGCAAAAGTTCGTCTTTTGAAGCTGCAGGAAGTGGATCACGAGTGAGACACCGACCAACCAAATCCCACACGTGCTCAATTGGCGACATATCCGGTGAATAAACAGGCCAAGGAAGAAGTTGCATGTATTGGGCCGGACAGAAATCTCGAACAGTCTTTGCAACATCCTGCTGAAAGAGAGCACCAGGGATACCTTAAAAGAAGGGAACGACTTCGGGCAGTAGCACTTCACGGACGTACCTGTTGCTATTGAGATTACCTTCAATTCTTAGCAAATTGGATCGTCCATGATACGAAATCGCACGTCAAAAGCCACTATGTCGTTCGATAACGCACTCTGAAAGGCAGCGTTCACCGTCATAGCGTCTAACACGTATGCGACCATCATGGTCCCACAAATTGAAGCAGGATTCATCTGAAAAGACAACTGGGTGCCAATGAGCTTGCCAGGCTCCGTGCTTATGAGTCCATTGCAGATGCAGCCGTCGATGGTTTGCCATGAGGGGAATCCTGTATAAAGGCACCCTTGCATGCAATCCACGGTACAGCAGACGTCAACGAATTGACGAAGCCAACATTAGTACACCTGCAGCAGTAGACCAACGTGCTGCCAACTGCCTGGAGGAAGCTGTACGGTGATTCATCGCCATGCGGAGCAAATGTCTATCGTCACCCGCTGAAGTTACCTTCCGTCGTCCACTGCCAGTTTTTCGAGTTGTTCAGTGCTCGTCGGTCCACTGCCTCCAAATTCGCATCACTGTGGAACTGTTCCGCTGCACACGAGCTCCGATTGCGTGATAGGAAAATCCTCCTTCTCGAAGGCCGATAATTCTGCCCCGTTCAAACTCCGTAAGTTGTTGGAATTTCTCTTTATTTCGTCGTGGAAGCATTCTTAGGTCTCACAAAACTTTTGCCACTAACAAATAATCATTAATTATTTTCAACGTCCCGCTACAACCCTCTATTTATACGCTTTCAGTATCAGTTGAAAGGGCGCTGCGCACACCACGAATGCGTGGTATTACTGAAACTTAAATATTTTCCCTTACATCCTATAATGGATATTTGCTGCAAAGTTATTCAATTCTGATGATTCCTTCATGGTGTTGCCTTTTTTTACAAACAGCAATGTAGTATGGTTAATATTACCTAAGGCATAGAAGTATTTAAATTCAATATGCTTTTGGGGAAATTAAACGTTTTCAATTGAATAATAGCCTTACGATATAGAAAAAAAAATAGAAGAAAGAAGGGATTTGTGTGTGTGTTTGCATTTATATTAATTTCTTATTTTTTACTATCATAAACGTAAATGAGTTCATAACCTCAACTTTAAGTATTAATCCAAATATGAAAAATCTCTAGATGGGTGGCCCTTTAGGTCTTATGCTGACACCCTAGGGGTTGGGTCCTGATACCTATAAAGAAAACTAAAAGCTCAGCTTACTCTGACAGGAAAGGATACACCAGCCTACTGCTGTATTATAATAATTAAAATTAATTGAAAAACAGTGTCAAATCATGTTCGATTCAATGCATGTCATGACAAGGATAACGCAAAGATAAGATAACGTGACCTGCAATATTCTTTTACGTAGAGAAGTGCATTAGTTAAAAGACACCAGATTCAGGAAAAGCAATGTTAACTTTTTTCTGAGTGGTAACAAATAGTAGAATAAATTGTCGTTTTCGGTTTACCATATTTAGCTGTTCATTAATAACTGGCAATATTATAAATAATTGTGGAGAAAAAATAGAGCACATGTTTCGTTTGAAAATAAAAGAGAAAATTTTTAATTTCTCTTTGGAATGCCATAGAAATACACACACACACACACACACACACATATATATATATATATATATATATATATATATATATATATATATATATATATATATATATATATATATATATACATACAGTCCGAGAAAAATCCGTACAACTTCGAAAATTTATTGAAAAAGAAACAATAGGGTTACAGTGAAACTAATTAGTACATTAGATAGAAAGTTTTTTCCCTACAACTTAAGTTATTACCTTAGGAAATTTCTACATGAGACCCTTTCGTAGCACGAACAATATCAAGACGATATTCCAATTCCATCCACGACCGTTTCAGCATGCTAACATCAACAGTAGCTACAGCTGTTTGGATGTTTTGCTTTAATTCTTCGAGACTGTTAACTTGCGTTCCGTATACAGTATCTTTAACATAACCCCAAAAGAAAAAAATCCAGTGGTGTTAGATTAGGAGACCGGGGTGACCATGCAATGGGACCATCCCTGCTAGTCCAACGCTGTGAAAAAGAATTATTCAGCGACTCACGAACTGTCAATCCCCAATGAGGAGGCGCACCGTCTTGTTGGGAAAGGACATTCGGTTGAAGGTCTTCCAGTTGTGGGAATGCATAAATCTCAAGCATATCTAAGTAGGTACTTGAGGTCACGGTCTTTTCCGAGAAAAAAAAGGTCCAAGGATGCGTTCGTGAAGCAATCCGCACCCCACGTTCACCTTTTCACTGCTCCGTTGGCGTTCACGTACGGCATGTGGTTGTTCGGAGCCCCAAAATCGAACGTTATGTTCATTGACCATTCCGGACACATGAAACGTTGATTAATCGAAAAACAGTATGCGATTCAGAAAATGTTCATCGGCATCCAAACGATGCAGCATGTCAACTGCAAATCCGTAACGTTTCGCTTAATCATCCGGTTTTATCGCATGCAGAATCTGAACTTTGTATGCTGTAAGTCGCAATCGTTTATGAAGCACATCGTGTATCGTGGATCTTGGCATTTGTAGCTCCCGGGATGCTTGTCGAACTGACTTTGTAGGGCTCCTTCGAAATGTTTCACGTATTCGTTCCACACTTTCTTCGCTAGTTCTAGGGCGACCATATCCTTTTTTATGTTCCACACTACCCGTTGTCATAAATTTGTGATACCACTCACGAATGCTTGACCGAGATGATGGCGATTCCCCATACGTCGTTCGATAATTGCGTTGTGTTTGCGTATCGGATTTTGTTTCGATAAACCACGCAACACATTGAGCTTTCTTCACGCGATCCGCCATTGAAATAACTAAAATGCTCTAATATTCCTTTGCGTGACATGTAGCGCCATCTATGGTCAGAAACATACTGCAGAAAAAAACTTTTTGAATTATTCTATCTAATGTCCTAATTAGTTTCGCTGTAACCCTATTGTTTCTTTTTCAATAAATTTTTGAAGTTGTACGGATCTTTCTCGGACACCCTGTATATATATATATATATATATATATATATATATATATATATATATATATATATATTGTTATTTTATATATTTTTTTGTTATTTTATTTTTTTAGCAACATTATATATTGTTTGTATATTTTTTTTACTTCTAAACCATCCCAATAGTCAATGAAACATTAAATTTTGACATTAGATTTGCTAAAATTTAAAAACTCAAAATTTTTAAGCATACTTTCAATCAAAAGGAAAAAAATTCAAAGTTCCTAATTATTTATATTATTTTTGTTATATTCATCAGAAACATAATATTCTTGTAAAATAAAAACATTTCGGTTGATTTTGATCGACTGATCAACCTCTAAAATGTCGATCAGTTCGAGCTTTTATCTATCTCAAAACTTGCTAACTTTTGAAATCAAAATTAAATAATTTGTTTTCTTAAAATATTTGGATTGAGAGCAATGGTTATGCATTTATAGTAATAAAAGAAAAAGTTAAATGTACGCTAATTCATATTTATCGTTAATATGAGAGCTACTATTCTTAACATCGTCTTTAAAATCCTGTTTAATATTACGCTAATTTTTGCCTAATACTAAAGAGAAATAACAAAATTCCATAAAACTTTTTACCCAAACACACAAAAAAGGTTTCTTAAGTCACTTTAGTAGCAGCATAAAGAGAGCAAATTATTTTAATATAAATACTTCATTTTACTTAAATGAATCTATTTTATCTACATAATTTATTTACACTTAAATGTTCCATTTTAACTTGATACATAGAGAAAAGCTGTTCCCTTTAGTAAGTTTTTCACGTACTTACGTATTATACCGTCGACCGATTTCCCCAGATCTAAAGACGGCACCAAATTCTGTCCAAAAGCAGTTTTCCATTTTTAGCTGCATATCGTGGCATTTAGGGATGTCTTTTGATTTGGCGCAATCAATAATAAGTAGGTATAATACGTAAGTACCATTTTTGAATCTAAAGAACATGGTATAGTAAAAAAAAGTATAATCTTATAGCCACTCTTAGAAATAATGGCATTGCAGTTTCTTCTATTTGAAACATAGTTTGTGATTGAATCATTTCTGGTTTTTATTAATTAGAGATAGGCTTAAAGTACGTCATAAGTATTTTGAATATGAAGTGAAAACAAAAGTAAATCTTACAAAAACATACGTTTTTTGGGAATGCTATTGCAAAAATGAAAATATTAAAGTTTAAATTCAAAATAAAAGTTTATTCTGAATATCGGAACGATATAGTCATTTCAATTCTGTTATTGTTACGTCAAGATTGAATGTAAATGTAAACCCTTATCGTTTGGCGAAGTAGTTCATGTACTACTAAGCAAGATTAAATGTAAAACCATAACCGCTTGGCGAAGTAGTTTATGAACTACTCAACAAGATAAAATATAAATAATGTTCTTAATATTGCTGTTCTATGAATAAATGTTTTTTATTGGAATAAACTGACAGAGAGCTTAGACTGTTTCTTGGTACCGTAAATTAATTTAAAAGTAACCCTTACATACGTAAAAGTTATAGTCTTTCTCTTTGAAATAATGTATATTGTATATATGTTACCGTTAAAGTGTGAAATCCGTTATTTTATAAAATAACTAGGTATTTCATGAAATACCTGGACAAGTCAATTAAAGTTTACGGAATTATTGAATTCTACGATATTTAACCAAGCATTCTCTATAGAGTAACGATTATTTTATTGTTAAAGTATGAAATACAGCACTCGAAAGCTCTTTGAACAGGTTCTAGCAGCTCTAGTCAGTTTTGAACCCCACTTATAGTTGCTTTGCAATGACGTGTGTGTGTGTGTGTACCCTTCACGTTCCGCTTTTAAACATAGAATTTAGGTGGTGTATTTATGATAGAATTTTTTACATTTTAGATTATTAACAAATATTTTGGCAACCTGTTTTCAAGCAATGACTTCTGCAGGAATGGGAGACTAATCTGTAAATAAGAAAGATTAAATGCGACAGAGATTCGAATCTTTACTAAATAAGAGTAGGACAAAGGAAAACAAGGCTGCACTTACTCGTGTAAAATTATTAACTTTGATATTAGAAGTAAAAAGTGCTAAAACAGCATAGAAAAAAATACCACGTGACTGTCGGTTATTTCAGCATCATGATATCCTTGAAGTTCAAGAAGTAGAAAAGTAAATTGTGCTTAACATAATCTCCCCTCCCCCCTTTCTGTTTAACTAATGTTAGCAATATGTGTGTGTGAGCAATAGTATAAATTATATCATCTGCCTTTTCCTATTATTTATCAATTGATCATTCGCAAAAGGTATAAAAGTATGCTTCGAGAGGTTTTAGCTGTTTATGATCAATTAATTTATAAAATAATTGTGAAATTCCTTATTTTTCACTCTAATGGTCTATCATCGGTTATTTCAAAGAATAACTAGTTATTTCATAGAATAACTAGATAAAGTATGAAATTGTTCATCTATTACATACTTTAACTGACTTGTCTAGTTATTTTATAAAATAACTGAATCATATACTTTAAGGTAACACATAGTGGTGCACACAAGGTGGGGTGTTCTAGGGGTTCGGACCCCCCGAAAGCCCTTGATTTTTTTCCCGATTGATTATAATTCTATATATATAGTACATAAAATTCAATTAAATGCTTGTTATTAATGATTAATCTTATTAATTAATGCTAATTATTTATTCGATTATTAGTTCTTTACTTTCTTTTTGTTCGCGCAAACCGACAAAATCAAAAGGAGCAAGATACACAAGAATGGTAGACTTTCAACCCTGTATCCCCCCCCTTGAAAAATTCCTGTGTGCGCTACTGGCAACACATATAGACTAAATTGTCATAAATGTAATAAAGCAAAGCAATAAATGGAAGAATAACCAGACATTTTTGGTCAAAAATAGGATAACCACATTAGTATACTAGCAAACTTCTATATATATAGCCTTAGGAACTAATATTGTAGGGTTAAACATAGTTTTAATCTCAGCAAACTATCCCCTATATTTAACTATTCTTCTGGGTGGTAAGGAAGAAAAATCAGTGTGTGAATAAGACTCAGTGGCATACACAAACTATGTACTTTAATGGGAAGGATTAAATTTTTTAAAAAGTGTGGAAGAAAGCACCATAACGTAATATTTATGCAAAATGCAAAAAATCTGTTGGTCTATGAGTGGGGTTCGAAATCAGTGTTGGATTGAACGACATGGAGACCCCTAGGCAATCGAATTCTGGGGACCTTGTAGACTAATAATTTTATTACACAACATTTTTTTCATTGCACAAATAAAATAAAAAATTATCAGCAAATTAAAAATATATAACTAAAAAATAATTATTTATTAGAATCTCTAATGAAAAACTAACTCTTGTAATAAAAAAATAGCTAAATATTTGGTTTTCTCAAATTTTGGGGGCTCTTAGAAAACGTGGGGTCTATAGGCAATCACCTACTCCGCCGAATGAGTAATCCGGCACTGTTTGAACCCTTTGCAAATGTACTTATCATTAATGCCAAATCATCTAGGAAATTTTTTTTATCTATAAATTTAAGCCAGAAAATAAAATATCCAACTAAAGTAATAAATTGTTAAAGAAGTCAAGATAACAGCACAGCAGCTCGGTAGCTTGAAAATCCTTCGCTATACCAGAACTGCAACAAATTATTATGGTACACACAAAAAGAAATTGAAAGCCAAAAATAAGTAAATAATATAAAAATTATTATTTCCAAATCATTTATTAAAAGAAAAGAAAAATTATCAAGAAAATATAGCCTGTAACGCCATCGTTTGAATGTAATCAGGAATTGAAAAACAGAAACCAAAGTAATAATATTAACTTTTAAATCAAACAAAAAAAACAAAATGAAATTAAAAGGAAAATATATAAGGCTATAAAGAATTCCTAAAAAATATAAAACCGACATGCTATAATAATATTCAAAGGCCACAGAATAATAATATAGACCCACACCGGCAGGGCTGGATCATTGGGGGCCCTGGGCTAACAGTATCTAGGGGTCCACTAAATAATTAAAATTTTTGACATTTTCTTAAAAACATTTTGTGCGGGAAAATTTAAAATATATGAAACTTAAGTTTTTTTTTCATTTTGTACAATCTGAATACGTTATAAACAGTTACATAATTTACAAAAAAAACTTTTCTACACTTTTGTGCGTCAAATCCCTTTACTTTCTCATCATATTTTAAATCTTTGAGGAGATTAGTATTAATAGAAAGAAGTGATAAATAATTAAGCCTAGTATTTGTCATTGCTGCCCTATATTTTTTCTATATAGGACATTTTAGAGAACGTACGCTCCGCTTCACAACTAGTAATAGGGAGTGTTAGAAAAATCTTTAAAATGGTATACAAATTTGGAAAAACGTCAACAAGCTTGTTTTCAAAAATTAAATTGAACATGTCACTACATGTGTAGAACTCTAGCTCAGTTTTTTTTTCTTGTTGTATAAACTTTGAATTGAACACCTTCTGGTCTACGTCATCTGAATAGTAATAAATTGCGAAAACACTCACCAGGCCAACGTTCTTACTTTGTGTGTGTGTGTGTGATCTTTCAAATCCATCAAAAATTTTAATTTCTTACTATATCCTGAATTTATATACTTGGTTTCTTCTATTTAAATCAAGGATTTTAGCTTATCTACCGCAACAATAAGCGTGTCTCTTTAAAATTTTTCTGTCCCATACACAGCTTTTTCTGTGGATTTATCTGCAAAAATTTTGAAATAAGTCGTCATCACTAGATTCTTGGCCACATCGCTATATTCTGTTCCTACTCTAGGACTTAATTTTTTGGCTGAGTCTTGATACTCCTTTAGTTTTTTATCTGACTCATATCGTACACTGCTTATAAACGTTTTTAATGACATAATTAATTTATTCCCTTCATAGATGTCCAAAACAGGAGTTCGTAATTTTTTTGTTAATTGAATTAAATCTTTCTAAAATTTCTTCCCAAAATATAATTAAAATGGCAGTTTAGAGTTTTGTTAATATATTAAATAAATTTACTGCCTCTTTTCAAAAATCAATTTTCTCATTTTCATTGTCACTAAATGTCTAAGAATACTCATGATATTACTGAAGGAGACTATAACTCAGCACCTTCGATTCCGTAAGCACGCAACTTAATCACTACACAAAAATGATCACTTCAGTCTAGAGGCTGTTACTGGCTTATATAGATACCACCGCCACATTACCATAATTATCTTTTAAGGCTTCAACATCATCGTAGTGACAAGACCGTCTGGTCTGAATTAAACTTTTTAAGGTAAATTTCAGTTTAATCTCACGATTTAGAAGTTCCCACCTGTGGGTCGAAACAGAAAAGAAAACATACGTGTTCCACTAAACAAAAGAAGTTCACGATTTCAGTTGCAACCTTAACTTATTCTGCACTGACCAGATTAGCAGAATGTACAGCACACGGCGCATAATTAGTGAATTTATTATTTTTCTTTTAAGGGAACCAGGACATGCTCGAAAGAGTAAAATGCCAAAATTAAGACCCTTTGCTTATGAGACATATATCATTTGCAATTTCCAATAGAGCTTAGATTTTTTACGTTCTTAATAAAGATAATTTAATTATTCTGTAGAAATACAAAAATAACTTCTTACTCCAAAAGTTTTTTTTTACTACTTAATTAAAGTAATACATATTTTTTTTGAGAACTCGTAATATATACTTGTGTTTAGGTACCATTTTTTAAAAAAGTATCCTTTTTTTATGCAAAATATTTTTTACACATATATGAAACAATACATAAAATACAATGAACCCATTTTTTTAATAAAATGTTAGTATAGTTTCTTTAAAAAAATTATGAAACTTTGAAATTTGAAATTTTTTTATTTTTCTGCTTTTTTTATGCATAAAACTATTTTTAAAAAATTAGACACTATCTTAATAGAAAAAATAGGTTCACTATATGCATAGGCATCTGGTATAGAAGTATAAAAAATCTGGAATCATAGTGCAATAGTTTTTTTTAAAAATGTACCTAAATGTAAAAAAATATGCTTTTGAGAAAAAGGGAAAAAACTAAAAAAAACCCAATGTTTTCACATTATACACTTGATTAGTATTTGCTTGCCTACTTTTATATGACTAATAATAATCCTTAATCATTTTCTAGAGTTACAAAAGTAATTTTAAATTCATATGTTTTTTTTCCTTTGTTTTAGTGAACATGGACGTAATTTTCGAGATCTTGTAATACATATTTTCATGCATTTTTTACAAAAATATTCTTTGAATATACAAAAAAATTTACACACATATAGAGAGCAACATATCAAACATAATGAACCAGATTTTTACGAATTAATTGCGTAATTTCTTTAAAATAATCATAAAACTTTAAAATTATGAAAATCTTAATTTTTTTGCACGTATAAATTTATTTTTTAAAAAATTAGACATTATATACTAAAGGATAATTTGTTCACTATATAGAACGTTTATATAGATCAAACACCGGGGAAACTACATATTTAAAGTTCTAAAGGGTGCATCAAAAAGGGCATGGTCATTTGTTTACATTTTTATTTTTCATATTTTAGGGCTATTTTATCAACAAACATATAAGTATTATACATGTTTAGATTCAGAAAAATAAGAGACATCTCGTCCATTCTCCCCCGTACTATTTATGTGTGTGCGTCTTGTTGTTGTCTAAAACAGGGGTTCGCAACATTTAAGCCGTGGCGTGCCAAACCAATCAACCTATAGGATATTTTTGAAACAATTCGATTTCCGCTATAATGCATGTAAAATAAAAAAAGATGTCAGTAATACAGATATTTACAGTCTTATTATGTATTAATTTTGCATCATTTAAAGATATTTCTTAAGGTAAAAATAAACTGCATAAAATATATTTATTTCTTCAACAAAAATAAAATGTACACAAAATTTATATTTTAAAAAAATATTTATTAAAATAAAAAAACATACGTATAATCTGTATTTCATCGATCACATAGTCAATATGGCAAAAATGCTTACGTATCTCATAACTCCAGTTCCATTATCCTTGTGCCATTTTGATGGTGGAATTTGTAAGACTCAAAAAATCTATTTGAACGAAATGTTTGGAATAAGATGTCGAATATAATCCAACGTTTCACATAGATATTGTAGTAATTTATGGATCTTTTCTATTTCTCACAATGAAAAATGTCCCCAAAACGTTAAGCAGTATTTAAAAAAAATGTTACATATGGTGACACAACTAGATACAAAAATATTTGATATTATTTTCGATCAATACTTTTCTCCGTCTATAAAAGATTACGAAAGATTTCTCCGACATGAATCGACACCATTGGGGCTTAATATCACTAGACCTGATCAAATTCGACCGTCTGATTTCACCAAAGAATTAAAAAATATACGGTTCAAATAAGCTCTTGTTAATTTTTTTATACTACCCTGGTCTACTGAAAAGATGGTACCATTTATAAACAACCAAAATATTGTCGTTAATTTCACGAAATGTCACTCTTTCACTGTCACTAACAATATAGTTGTATCTAATATTGATGAAAATCTAACGTGCACTGATCATGAGGAAGCTGACACTAAAATTATTCATCATATCTACAATATTGATGCTCAAACTAATTTCGTTATTCGATGTTCTGATACTGCAGCAATCATGTGGGGCAATATGCGTCATTTAAAAAATGATTACCATGTGTGGATATTAACTGGCATAGTACATAAAGTAAGATATATTGGTATCATTAGGGTTTACGTACAATTAAGACATTCTTTAAACCGTTCTTTGCCAGGATTTCATGCAATCACTGGATGTGATTACAATCTTGCTTTTTTTAAAAAAAGACAAGCAAAAGTCATTCAGTATACTGAAGAAAAATGAAGAGTACCAGGAAGCATATATGAAATTCGGCGATCCAGATTTATTCAGAGACTTAGAACTAGAGAAAAATGTGTTTAACAAAATACAGAAATTTATTTGTGAAGTTTATAATGTTCCCGGAATGATTGATGCAGATGCTGTCAGACTTCAACTATTTATCAACACTTATTAATTTCTGACGTCAATGAAGAGTTCAATCGAAAGAAAGTTAAAAACTTTGATGCGAGCAACGTGCAAGAGTGAGCTTTTGCAGCAGTTTCGACGAGCTAATTACATCAGTAGTTTCTGGAGTAATATTCATATGAAGGGACTAAGTATTTTTTGTCCGGAAAATAATGGGTGGACATTGGAAGACAAGCACACATTTCAACTGGTTTGATGGGCACCGGTTACCGGCCTTTGTTAGTGAATCACTTCAAAATGAATCAGGTATTCTTCTTTCCCTTTGAATTATTATCACAAACTTTTAAAACTATTTAATTTTTAACTATATTATTTATTTCACAGAAGAAGATACTAAAGATGCCAATGAAGATAATAAAGATATTCAATATCACCATTGGATTGATGATGAGATATTAAACTTCAATGATGATGATAATGAAGATTGAAACAAATTTTAAAAAATTACTCTGCTAATTTACTCTGAATAATGATTATTATTTACATGAATTATTTTGAATTTTTCTAATAGTAAAATTTGTGTTCCTTTGCTTCTTAATAGATGCCAAAAAAACTATTATTTTATTAATTAAATTGATTGCTGTTTAAAACCATAAATTTTCTGAATATTGCCAATAAAACACATTCTTCATAAGTCAGCAAAGGTTTGTTCATAATTAGCATTACGAGTTCAAATGTACTTATATTTTATTATGCAATTCCTATTGTTATAATTAAGCATGAAAATATTACTTAATTGCTACTGAAGTCTTCAATTAGACTATTAATAAGAATATTTTATAATGCTTTGTTATAAAACTATCTAACTATCTCACTGCACTCATACGCATAGCGACCCTTTAGGTGCGTCTGGGGGGGGTTGGCCCATCCGATTGGTCTGGCAGCTTACAACAAATATTGAAATAGTTCACCGAGTATCATATATAAATATCAAGCTTTAGAAAATAAGAAAAGTTGCATCACTGTTTTGGAAGCTTTTAGGCGTCTGTTAAAAGTTACCGCCGATGGAACACGTCTGGCAGTACTGATTATGAATTTTTAATGATGTGTTTTAAAACATAAGTAAAAATCAACTGTTAGAAAACGAGAAAAGTTAGTACCGTTTTTACCGACCTTTAACACCTGTTACCTGTGAATTGGCCGTCGGGACAAGCTAGCAGATATGCACGCAATCAAAGTGTATACTAGCACTTCCTTATCCTATATATTTTATTTGTTAAAAAATAAGTAACGTCTGGGGGCCCTGGGACCTTGGTATATTAGGTCATAAAATTACGATAACACAATCGATGTGCTTAATAAACTAAAAAATATTCTAACAAATTTTTATAAAACAATATAGTATATTTCTTAGATAATTGAAAAAAAGTACCTGGTTAATTTTAAAAAAATAAAATATCCTTGTCTATACTCGCTAAAACGCTGATTATTATTATTTATTAGCCCATCAGTTTAAATGGGATTTTATAAAAATAAACTTTAGAATTATTTGCCCCAAGTTAAATAAATATTGTTTTTCCGTTGTCATCTATTATTTGCTGTTGCTACCTATACTTAAAAAAAGCCGACTTATTACGAAAATCAAGACTATTTTACATTTATCCATAATATTCGAGGTGAATCTCCATAACCCACATAAACTGATTGTTATTTTTTATATCCTATATAAGTAATTAAGTTAACACAAATTTTAAGGCAACATACCTATTTATGGGAAATCCTGATGTTTTCAATCTTTGAAAAATTGAAAATACAGAAAATACTTAATCATTACTTCAATATCTTTCTACTTAAATAATTTAGAAATGTATATCGGCACTTACTTTTTACTTGAAACTTGAATAAATAGGTACCTATGTTTTAATTGCAGGTAGTATGCACAAGACCCAGCACCAAATCAGTATACTATTGTAAATTAGTATTATCATTGCACAAAAATAAATGGCTACAGAAATAATGCCGCTACATTTGTATAAATGCTTGATGCTCGCCGGTGCTGCTCTATGATAGAGCCTCTATCAATTAATTATTAATTTCCTTGTATTCTGCGGTAGGGTGGACGAACAAAAGAGTAAATTGCTCTTGAAAATGAAAATAAATTTGATATGGTACTTGTGAAAAAATTAATTTTCTATTTCACACAAATTCTAATGTAAGAATAAAGGTATCACTTACCTTATTCTTCCGTTTCTAACGCCCAGGATGAGCTTGACCTAAAAGATTCGATTAAATAGACTCTTGTGGCGAATGTTCCGAGGAAGTGGGGGGAGAAGGGTTTACTAGAATCCCGTTCCCCTACGTTCCGGATAGACTCGTCTGAAAAGGACATGCGGAGGACCGGTTTTGAGGGTCCCGAAGAGAGTCAGACGATATAAACGTGCTCTGGATGTAAGATTGTTTTTAGAATGTTCTGTAAATAAATTGTAAATATTTATATATCTAGCCTGGCTGTGAATTTCGTAATCAATACGTCACAGTCTATTTAATGGAGGCACCGACGGAGATGAATAATTACTCAAATGTAATTTTTGGCTAGATATATAATCGATGAATTAAGATTGAGTATGACAGAAAATTCACACTATCTTAGAGGAGATCAACGAGCCGTCCCGACACGCAAGAAGTTCTGCTCATAGAAGAAGTATATAGACCACCCTGGTCTTGAAACAAGTGCGACCCCGGCCAACGAAATTTCCTGTCATAAGAAAAAGAATTTAGACTACCCTGGTCTTGAAACGAGTGCCACCCCGGCCAACGACAATTCCTGTCTTAAGAAAAAGTATTTACACCATCCCGGTCTTAAAAGAAACACCGTCTCGTCTACAAAGAATTCCTAAAATAGGAAAGAAAAAGAGATAAGATCAACCCCTGGTCTTAGAAGCGCCGTAGTACGTAGTGCGGATCAACGAAAATATATTTCAGGTACGATTTCCCTTCTATCTGGCCAAATTATTTAAATCACATCTAAAATTAATATTAAATATTTATTTTAAGCTATTTTGTATGAAGAATAGCAGGTTTTTTTTCAAAAACTTGGCTTTTGATACTTTGCAATTTATTGGTTTTTTTATGAAAATTAGTTTTTTTTTCATTGAAAAAATCTTAGTATAAAATTTGATAAAAGTGTTTTTATATTTATAAATAGTGTGTATATGTGTGTTACAAATATTATTATGTTATCAAATACGTATTGGAGTTTTGCTAGTAATAATTAAGTATAGGCATACATTTGCTTAAAAGTATTTTTAATGATTACCAATTTTGAACTTTACTATTTATTATTATTTTCTTAAGAAAAAGTGTATAAGTGATATTTCATTCTAATTGTGGGGTTCGAAATATTTTTTTTTATTTGTAAGAACTTTTTGTTTAAAAATGGCTTACTAGGAAAAGGTCGAAAATCAGACCTAAGTTATATTGCAGAACAATTAGGGGAAAGAGTAACTGATGATCTAAAAATTATAGACCTTAGAAACCTAATTGTAAATAGCACAAATTACGAGGAAGAATTCGTTCGAGAAATGCTAAACGTGAGAATTGAAGAAAGATTAGAAGGTAAAAAAAAAACACCTCGCGCGTAAGCGAGAATGATCACATTAACGAGAGACACCATTCAATTACTTTTGAACTGTATAAACTTCTTCCTAAATTTAAGGCAAAGGAAGATGACATAAGCCTGTTTTTGGTTTTATTTGAAAGACAGGCCAAAATGAATAGGATTTCTAAAGAAAATTGGGTTCCGCAACTAATTAGTGTTCTGCCCCCTGATATTGTAAATATTATCGCGAGAGAGTCCGAAGAACTTGCATCAGATTACGATCATGTGAAAGCATTGCTTCTAAAAAGATTTAAATTAAAGCCCGAAAAATTTCGTCAGCTTTTTGTTAAACACCAGAAGAATCCGGAGACCACGTGGGACGATTTTTATTATGAACTTCAGACTTATTTTGAGGGGTGGATTGCCGGATTAGGTATTACTACTTTCAAACAGTTGAAAGACTTAATGATAACGGATCAATCAAAGAAAAAGGCTCCAATTGAATTTAAGGAGCATCATTTGGACGAATGGAGTGGGATTATTTCTTCTGTTGATCTCGCTCGTAAAATAGAGGAATATGAAGATGTGAGGAAAACATTTCAGAAAAAAGTTACATGGTCATATTCCAAGGACACGATGAAAAAGAAGTGGAATAACTCAACGATTATTCCGAGGGAAAATGTATCAATGAATAATCCTATGAATACCAGAGAACATAAAAACCGTAACAATCATCAAGATTTTGAAAAAAGAAGACGCCCCCAGTGTTTTGAATGCGGATCTTATGATCATTTTCGTCCACAATGTCCTAAATTGAAGAAATATGGCTCTGAAACCATAAATAGACTAAAAAGTAATTCCGAAAATGCTTCACTCGACCCATATACTATTAGAGGTAAGGTGAACGGATTTGAGATGCCTATCCTTAGAGATACAGGAGCCTCAATCGATATAATTTGTGAGAAATTTATTACTCCAAATATGTTTACAGGTGAGAATGTGTGGGTCCAACATATTCTTGATGAACATATGACCTGTTTACCTCTCGTAGAGGTAGAAATTGATTGTGAGTGGGGACATGTCATCACCAAGGCAGCTGTGGTGCGAAAGCAATTGGATCAGGGAAGATATATTTTAGGAAATCGAGCAATTGAGCTCCTTGAATCAGATTTAGAGCATAATAGTTTACCGAGACGGGAAATAGTAAATGCGATTCAAACTCGCAGTCAGTGGAAAAAAGAAGCTGAACAGAACAGAACAAGTGAAGCGGTTGAAAAGGAGGAAATGAAGTTAGAAGAAAATTTAGCTGAAGATATTAAAAATCTGTTGCCTTTATTTACGGAAGAAAAGGACACAATGAGTTTAATCATTATTAATACTGATGAGTTCATAGAAGCCCAACAGAAAAGTGAAGAATTAGCTCCTTTGATTCAAAAGATAGAAAAGGGTATGAATAATGAAGCAAGCGATTATTCACTAACCAAAGGAAAACTTCTGATCAAAAGCAGAAAAGATAAGAATGGAGACATAAGACAACTACTGGTTATTCCTGAGAAATTCCGATCGCCCATTCTGAAAATGGGGCATGAAGGTACATCAGGCCATTTAGGTGTCACGAAGACGAAGAGTCGGATTGCAAGATATTTTTACTGGCCTCAGTGCTATAAAGAGATAGAAGAGTTTGTGAAAACTTGTGATCCCTGTCAGAGGGCAGGTAAGGCAAATGATCAGAAAAAAGCACCAATGCAATTAGTTCCTGTAATAAGTGAAGTTTTTCCAAATTAAACGTTGATGCAGTAGGACCCCTTCCCACTACACCTACAGGGAATAAATATTTGTTAACTGTCATGTGCATGTCCTCGAAGTACCCTGATGCAGTGCCAATGCCTGATATAGCGTCCACTACAGTTGTGGAGGCTTTGTTCCAGATCTTCAGTAGAATGGGTTTTCCTAAAGAAATTCAAACGGACCAGGGAACTTCATTCACGAGTATTTTAACATCAGTATTTTTTGAAAACTTTGGAATAAACGTTATTCGAAGTTCGGTTTATCATCCTCAGAGTAATCCCGTCGAAAGATTTCACAGAACTCTGAAAAGAATCTTAAGAGTGATATGCATTGAATCCTCTCCCGAATGGGAAAAACAGTTGCCAGCTGCACTTTTCGCTTTAAGAACCATCACTCATGAAAGCACAGGGTTTACTCCCGCTGAATTGGTCCATGGGAAAAATTTGAGAACACTTATAACTCTTTTGTATGAGAATTGGATGGGGACAACAGAAGAGGTGACCCCCGTTGTGGAATACGTTTTCCAACTCATAAATCGACTTAAAAGTTGTCAGGAATTAGCCGTTGAAAAAATGGAAGAAACGAAGATTAAAAGAAAGGCATGGTATGATAAAAATGCTATTAAGCGTGAATTTTCAGAAGGAGATTTAGTGTTAGTGTTAAAGATGAATCGACCTAATAAACTATCTGTGCAGTGGAAAGGACCAGGAAAAATAGAGAAAAAAATTTCAGAGACTAATTATGTGGTGAGCTTTAACAACAACACCGAGTCAAATCAAGTTTTTCATGTAAATATGTTGAAGCCGTACTACAAAAGAGCCGAATTTATAAATATGATTAACAGTAGAGCAAAGAAAGATTCGAACGAATTAGAAGAAAACTTTCCCTTTATCATATTCTAACCCGAATATTTTTGACTTCGATGAAATTACAAAACACAGTCAGTTAGGAAACCGATTGAATGTTCAACAAATAGAGAAACTTAAAGAAATCCTATGCCGTTATTCTAAAATATTTTCCAATGAACCAGGAAAAACGCTCTTGGTAGAGCATGACATTGAACTGATAAATGATGTACCAATTAGGACGAAACCATACAGAATGTCGGCACGGCAAACTGATTTATTGCAAAAAGAAATAAGGAAAATGTTGAAGTACCAAGTAATAGAAATAGGAGAGTGTGATTATGCTTCACCCATGCTCTTAGTTGAGACCCCTGGAAAAGATCCTAGGCATTGCATCGATTATAGAAAACTGAATGAAGTAATAAGAACTCAGTTTTATCCCTTACCAAATATAGAGCATAGAATTGAAACTGTCGCAGCTGCCAAATATATAACCTTACTTGACTTAACAAAAGGTTATTGGCAGATTCCCTTAACTCAAAGGCTCAGAGGTTAGCAGCATTTACCACTAGTTTTGGAACTTATCGTCCATTACGTATGCCCTTCGGGTTAAAAAATGCAGCCCTATTATTTCAGCAGATTGATGGCTGAACTACTTCAAGGGTGTGAGAAGTTTGCCCTACCATATCTAGACGATGTGGCTATTTTTTCAGAAAACTGGGACGATCATATAAGTCAGATAGATAAAGTACTAGAACGGATACGGGATGCTCGGTTAACAATCAAACCAGCAAAATGTAAATTCGCACAAGATAGCGTTAAATATCTTGGTCATGTCGTAGAATTAGGAAAGAGATCTCCAGCTCAATTGAAAGTTCAAACAATACTAGATTTTCCAGTTCCAATGACTAAAACCCAGGTTAGAGCCTTTTTGGGAATTGCGGGATATTATCGACAGTACATCCCAATGTTCTCTAGTTTAGCAGCACCACTAACAGAACTGTTAAAAGGGAAATCGAAGAAAGGATACATTAACTGGACTTCGGAATGTCAAGAATCCTTTGTACAATTGAAGGAAAAACTGTCGACTAACCCTGTTCTATATGCCCCGGATTTCAAAAGACAATTTATTCTTCAAACTGACGCCTCTGACACGGGTATTGGAATAGTCCTGGCTCAGAGAAATGATAGAGGGGAAGAGCATCCCATCCTGTACCTTAGCAAGAAATTTTCTGACGCCGAGAGAAGGTTTACTGCACAACTGAAAAAGAGTGTGCAGCTATCGTTTATGCAGTAAAAAAACTTAATTGTTACCTTGATGGAGAGCAGAAATTTATCATTCAGACCGACCATAACCCATTAGTTTGGTTGAAAACTAATGCAGGAACAAATCCGCGCCTTATGCGTTGGTCACTTGCACTACAATCATTTAATTTTGAAGTTATTCATAAACCCGGAAGAAGTCATGCCAATGCAGATGCCTTAAGTAGGATTGATTAAATTTTTATATATATTCCCCAAGAGTGTATTATTACTCCCACCTCTATAATGAACATAAATTCTTTATTTTAATTTTTTTTCTAAATTAAAATAATTCTGTAATTTGTATCTATCTAATAAGTTGTCATTTTCTCATTTATTTTGAATTTTTATATGTTAATTGTATTGTAGTATGTCATTCTGGCCAGAAGGGAATCGTACACTGTTAAAAAGGTAGTGTTTCCTAGAACTTTTAAGTGATATCTCCTAAGTGATTTTAGTGGACCTTAAGAGAACAGAACTTTTCCTTCATCAGAAAAAGTTCTCTCTAGAGGAAGGAGGAGTTGTGGCGAATGTTCCGAGGAAGTGGGGGAGAAGGGTTTACTAGAATCCCGTTCCCCTACGTTCCGGATAGACTCATCTGAAAAGGACATGCGGAGGACCGGTTTTGAGGGTCCCGAAGAGAGTCAGACGATATAAACGTGCTCTGGATGTAAGATTGTTTTTAGAATGTTCTGTAAATAAATTGTAAATATTTATATATCTAGCCTGGCTGTGAATTTCGTAACCAATACGTCACACTCTTAACCAAGAGAATGAGAGCCCTTTTTGATGCAAAAAAAGATTTAATGGATAAGGAAAATAGACGACTGATACATTTCACGTTCGAATTACAGACTCAACTCCAACTACTCACAAACGTAAACAAAAAAGAGGAATGCGCTTACAGCGCCACTCTAGTTAAACTACACGTTCGTTTGCTCCGTTCGCGACACTCCCCACATTGAGTTTTGAATTTTTAAAATAAAAAACTCAACAATAGTCATTCAGTCCTTTTCGGAATTTCAAAAGTATACCATAACGAGATCGTCGAGGTCCCGGGTGTTGAAGTTCACCGTCAGAAATTAAGACACCTGGCAATTCAAGGGTCTCAAGTCTCGGCTCCACTCCGGCTTCCCCATCAGAAACACTGGAACAGGGCTGCATCGAAAAGGTTTCAGCCTGCTGGTGTCCACTTGTCTCAGCTCTGGGCTCCAGTCCAGCTCCACCATTAGAAATACTGGAACAGGGCTGCATCGAAGAGGTTGCCGCCCTATGGGGTTTACTCAGTTCATGATCTATATTAATAGGTAAATGACTTCCTTCATTAGCATCTGAAAATAAAGGAGAGTTAGTAGGGTGTACAGATGATTTATTTTTCTCCATCACCTCTAGAAGATACAATTTTTGCACTGGACACAGAAAAGAGCCAAATTTAGTTTTTACTTGGGCTACTCTAACCTTCTTGTCTTTGCCATGATACAGTTTCAAAATTTTACCTAAAAATTTCAGTTTAATCTTTTGGTGTGGTTATCTCCCGCCAAAACAATATCTCCTTCACTTAAGGTATTTTCCCCTTTTATATTTCTTGTCTCCCTCAATTGACCTAAATATTCTACTCGAAAACGTTTCCTAAGATCATTTTGTATTCTATTTCGGTACACTAATCTTTTATTAAATTTATTTTCATCTATTTGATCTAACTCCGGCACACCAACTTCTCTAATGTCTTGCAAAAACGTTGCTGGAGTTAGAGGTTCCAAATCTTCAACGTCATCTGTAACATAAGTTAATGGCCTGGAGTTAATTAAACTTTCACACAAGCGCAAAGAACCGTATACATTTCTTCATGATTCAAGGAAGTTTTTCCCAGTGTTTTTCTTAAAGTCCTCTTCACAAGTCCGATCAATCTCTCGCAAAAACCTCCCCACCAAGGAGCCTGTGGAGGGATGAATTTCCATGAAATTGGATGTAGCTCTTCTACATTCTTCAATTTTTCTCTTTCTGATAAAGTCGATAAGCACCTTTAAAATTGGTGCCGTTATCCGAGTAAATGACAGATGGTCGGCCTCGGCGTGCTATAAATCTTCTTAAACCAAGCAAAAAACTTTCAGTCGAAACGGAGGTTAACAATTCAAAATGAATTGCTCTATAGACTGCACAGGTCAATATCAAAATCCAATTCTTCTCCCCATTCTTAAGAATGAGAGGTCCTGCCAAATCTAATCCTATAATTTCAAAAACAGCAGCATCTCTCACCCGGTCTTGAGGTAAGAGTCCTTCTGATACCGATATAAGTTTCGCATTGAATCGCTTGCAAATAATGCAAGTCTTGATGACTTCTTTAATGGTTTTTCTTCCTTTCAGGATCCAATAGCTTTCTCTGAGAGTGTACATAAGCATTTGAACTCCGGCATGACCTAATTGTACATGCTTATAAATAATGAGTGCTTTGACTACTGGATGATTGGAGGGAAGTATAATAGGTAAACGAAAGTTTTGTCTAGCGTATGATGATTTCGAAGCATCACAAAAAACTTGTAGTGATAGGTTCATATCTTTAAAATCGAGATTCGATAATCTCCGTGGAATCTTGAGGTCTTGTATCTCTATAAGTTGGTTTTTCCACTTTTCAAATTTTCTTTCGATGTCAATTTGTAATTTGGAGTTCCATGAAGTTTTTATCTTCCAACACTCTTGTATAAGTAATTCGGTGATGAGCGTGATAGGACATGTGAATCTTATCGGGTCAACAAATAGATGAGCCAAGGAAATGATTCTTCTCTTTGTGACTTCTTTCGATTCTGTTTCTCTGTAAGAGATGGAAAAGGTATCTTCTTTCAAATTCCACGTAAGTCCAATAACTTGTATTTCTTGTGGATCGGATTTCTGTTGATTATCTTGAAAGTCTAAATTTGATTCTATATATCACTATTTCGCCATCCATGTAAGTCGAATTTACCCAATGCTAACAATTCTGTGGAATCTCTTTGAAAAGATTCAAGTTCTTCGGAGGAATCGACACTCGCCACACAGTTGTCAACGCACATCGAATCTTTCAATTTTTCAGCAGCCTTCTCCAAATGTTCAGGAGCCGGCTTAAAATGATGGTTTAATATTGCCGCTAATAAAAATGGACTACAAGAAACGCCAAAAACCACTCGACGATGCCTGTAGATAATAGCTCTCTCCGAATTACCACCTTCCCACCACAAGAAACGTAAAAAGTTCATGTCATTTTCGTGCAAAGATATCTGAAGGAAAGCTTTTCGAATGTCAGATATGACTCCGATTTTTCCTAAGCGAAAACGATTTAAAATTGCTGGTATCATTTCTATCAAATTGGGCCCCTTTTTTACACAGTCATTCAACGAACAAGATTTTCCATGATGAGCTGACCCATCAAACACAGGACGAATCTCAGTCGTGGAATTTTCCTTGAATACAGGTCTGTGGGGCAAATAATGAAATTTCCCACCTATTTTTGGTTCATCTTGTGCAATCTTTTCAATAATGCCTTCCTTTCCCCAGTCTACAAATACTTGTTCATAATCAAATAGTCTACCTGTAAATTTTAAAGTTTTTACAGTTTTCTCCAATCTTCCCTTAGGTAAGCTGTAGTGATATCCTCAAGTTTTTCATTCCCTTCAATCCACGGAATACTAATGATGTATCTACCTTCATCATCTCGCAATACCGTATTCTCAAAATGTTTCAAAGCAAGATCTTGTAATTCTAATTTCGATTTCTTTTCACTGGGATCTTTTATTCCTAAAGAATCCAATTCTCTAAGATCTGATATTTTTTCTCTGTTAGTAAGAAGAGAATGAACAAGAAGTGAATTCTCTAATTTAAATTTAGATTCACAGCTTAATTTCCCCATAACTGTCCATCCTAAGCGAGTATTCACAGCTGTAAGCCCCTCAGAAAGTTGTTTTACCTCACCAGTAAATAATTTTCCAACTATGTCAGATCCTAACAGAATATGTATTTCATCAGAATGTTTTTCGAAAAGGCAAAGTTTGTTCTTTGCGGACGAATCACTAATAAATATATTATGTGTTGCCAATTTCTGTAAAACGCGAGAGTCATTAATTCTAGAGATTCCTAAGCAAATATTTTTCTGATCATTAACTTCCATTATGAAACAATATTTTCCTTCATAACTGCGCAAGTTGATTAAATACTTATTATGAACTTCGGTCATTTTGTGTCCTCCAAAAAGTCCGTGAGTTATTGTTTCTTTCCCAATACTTTTTAAGCCTATAAATTTTGTAGCATATTCTGAAATGTAGCTCTTTTGGCTACCAGTGTCTAATATCGCTCTCACCAATTGTTTGGAATTTCCATTTTCTTTAAAGACAGCTAATGTTTGTAAAAAAAACTTCCCCGGTGTTTTGGTTAGCTAGATCAGTAGACGTTGACCCTATTTCTCTTTTCTGTTGCTTAAAACAAAAAAATTTATGATGTGAACCCGAACAAATTTCACATTTTGTTTTATTTATTGGACAATTACGCGATAAATGCTTTGCGATTTTTAAACAGTTGAAACAAGCCCCTTTTCGCAATAAAATATTCTCCCTTTCTTCTAAAGACATATTAATAACGTATTCACATTCATTCGAATTATGAGTCAAGGAATCGCAAAATATACAGATGAATTTTATTTTGTCTTTATTTTCTTTAACAGGCACCGTTAGTAGTTCGCTTGCAATATGAAAAATTTTTTGGTTTTGTTGTTTATATGATCTGGGTTCTCCAGAAAAATTTGATTTCGTTTCCTGTCTACGATTACATAATTCAAAAGATGATTTATTTGTAGAATAAGTCTGCTCTCGCGCTATTATCAAGGATTGCGTAAGAAACAAGAGCAACTGCTGAATATCTGAGCCTGAATCCTTTTGCTGTAATTTATTATAATCTAATACCAAGTCAGATGGAATAAGTTTTAACAACATGAGGCACAAAATTTTTCCATAATTCGCGGAAGATACGCCTAATGAATTTAAACTTCTTAATTGAACATTTCAGTTATCAAAACAAATTTCCGAAAAGAACGAAGGTCATTAGTATCTTTTAAACGCTGTAATGACAAAATTTTGTTCATATGCGCTTGAATTAATATTTCCGGATTAGCAAATCTGTCCTTTAATAATTCTACGGCTTCATCATAGGCCTTTGCCGAAATTGGGAAACCTTCAACAGTGTTTAAAGCAGATCCTCCCAAATGCGCCTTCAAATAATTAAACTTATCGACTTTATTTAAAGATTCATTATTATGAACGGCTGTTTCGAAGCTATTCCAAAAAGTTAACCATTTTGAAGCGTCATCTCCATAGAATCGGGTGATATGATATTTTGGGACTTTAATGCGAATGTTATCAGAGTTCCGAAAATGATCATCTTGCGATTGTGATAATGTAGTTTGTAAGGAGGACGAAGTAACATGGGGTTTTGAAAAATCATTTATCTTCTTTTTCGCACGAAACTGCCAAAGTAAAACTTTTTCTCTATATTTTTCGGCGATTTCAAATTCACCATCGAATTCTTCGGGTTTAAAAAAGGGTTCCATTTGTTGATCAATTAAAGTTAAAGGCTCAAATTTGATGCATAGAATTTCTACCAGTTCACATAATCTATCAACATTTAAATCAGAATTCGATAATTCAGCTTCTATTTCATTAACTATCTTAGTAACAGCTGTTCTCAATGATTTTCGTTTGGTTTTTAACAACTCAAATGATTGTGCTTCAGCCATATTTAGTATATTAAAATAATCACAGCTTATACTCCAAAACACGTTCAGATCCACTTAATATTTTCAATAATTCTACTAATTTCAAAACATTTCAATAATTTCTAATGTTCTAGTGTTCAAAAAGTTAACACAGTTCAATGTATCAGTTTCAAATATAAAAATTCACCATTTAAAATATTTCTTTTTCCTTTCGATTATCAAATATTTAAATAAAATGTAACATATATTTTTAATTATAATCAAAATTCAAAATAACTTTTTATTTTATTAAATTCTAGTTCAAACTTCTTTGCTTTCAAAATTCTAAAACTATTTCAAGCTCAGATCCCGGCAGGGATGCCATGTGAAAAAATTAATTTTCTATTTCACAGAATTCTAATATACGAATAAAGGTATCACTTACCCTATTCTTCCGTTTCTAACGCCCGGGATGAGCTTGACCTAAGAGATTCGATTAAATAGACTTTTAACCAAGAGAATGAGAGTCCTTTTTGATGCAAAAAAGATTTAATGGATAAGGAAAATAGATAACTGATACATTCACGTTCGAATTAGATTCAACTACAACTACTTACAAACGTAAACAAAAAAGAGGAATGCGCTTACATCGCCACTCTAGTTAAACTACAAGTTCGCGCGCGTTCGCGACAGTACTTCTGGTATTTTATTTTTGATTTTTATTCTTTTACTGGGGTTTATTATTTCATTACTATTTTGAAATTTATTATTTTATTACATCTTTTTCTGTTTGTAATCTTCAATGGAGAACGGGGGCTCCTAGAAACCGGGGGCCCTGAGTGCAGCCCATTTAGCTCATACGTAGATCTGGCCTTCCTTGCACACCGGTACTCCTGAAACGTCACTTTTTCTGGTTAAAACCATCTTTGCCACAAGCATTACAGTATTGATGCGTCAAGGAGTGTCAAATCAGATTTGAAGAATGGATCAACCCAGTAGAATCACCATGCTTCTTCAAAATCGTCTGTCTGTTCTAACAGCCTCCACTTGCGATGGCTTGGCATTTTCTCTGAGATGAAAAAATTCCCGCAATAGTTTTCTTAAATGTGTGTGTGTGGCATGCAGGTTCCTTTCCTTATATCCTAATCAACATATGCAGAACTGTGCAGTTCTGATCATTTGCATTACTCGGAGAGATGTTCCTGTACTGTGAAATTTGCAAAACTTTCTAGTCATTCATTCTTGGCGTTGTAATTTCAATGTCAAGTAGTTCCCATTAGCTCACATCATTTGCGTTATTCGGTGTGATGCTCCTATCCAGATACTTGTAAAGTTTTCTAGTCATTCCTCCTTGGTGTTGCATTTTCAATGTCACGTCATATAACAACACAGAATTAAGATATTGGTTACTACAATAAAATTTTATGTATTAGTTGATTTCAGAGTCACTAGATTAATTAAAGAAATGCTTTGAAAAATATTCAATTTTTTTTAATTTTTAAGTACTGCATATTTTTACAAAAATTAGATTATCTTCAGATAAGACGAGATATAAATTTTCTTCAAGTTTTCATAGCTACAGTGTGTATCGGTTCTATATAATGATTCCCAAACTCTCAACGGCCTATGAATTTAGTTCAGACCAGCGATCATTATTTGGACCAAATTTCGTTTATATCACTACAAGGGGCTATTTCGCTTTAGCGAAATTTTGATGTTATGCCTGAAATATTAGTATTAAGATTTTTTGTTCAAATTTAAGATTGTTCTTTAAAGATTCATAGCCTTCTTCTTTTGTACTTGATCTAATCTTATTTTTGTACCTGATTTACTTTCTCTAACCACGGGTCTGTGGAGATATATAAGTATTATTTAACTTTATTTCATCAAGTAAGCATTCTCCCACAATTCCTTCTTTTTCTTCCTTTAGTTATCTCGTAGTATTTATCTAGCATCCATTTATGTTCTTGAGGAGTTATTTGATGATGAATGTGAAGATTTTGTTGTGTTTCAAACACATTAGTAAGTTGTTATATACTTTATTTTAATATATATATAATTCAGCCTATGTTTTTATAACTTCCCTATAAGACGACCTAGGATTTTGTGGGGAGGGGGAGCCTTTTTAATAATTGATTGATCATCTTATTAGTGGAAATATATGGTAAATAAAACAAAATGTGCAAGTATAAGAAGCTTAAAACGACAGAATTATTAATAGAAACGAGGTTAATTACTTTACTTTAAAATAAACAGTTCGTTATGCTGAAGCCATATTTGGTATGTTAACGTATAATTTTTTGAATATATAGTTATGTTTATAATTTCTTTAAAATAACACATTTCTTTTGACTTTCGGAAATTCGAAGCTCGATTTGGACCACATTGCAAACATTCAAAACAATAAAAACTAGAAATACAAAGAAACTAAAACGTGAAAAAAAGCTTGAATTACTGAGAGCACTTTTGCACAAATTGATCTGCATGATGTAGATAATCACCAATTGTCCAACATGATTTGACGAATTCCTTACACTATATAAATGGTATTTCTAAAGCTACACAGGCAATCGCGCAATGAAAGCTACTATTTAAGGAATGCCTTAAATGGCAGAAAATCTTAAATAAAAACAAATAAAATAGAAAAGTATTATAACAAATTATATATAGAATCCTTCTAGTAACATTTTTAACAGAACCAATCAGTATGAATTCCATAAGCCAACGGACAGATTTGGCTCAGTAAATAAGTTAAATGATAAATTTGGCGATCTCCCGAAAGAATTAAAAACTGAAACGTAAACATTTCTTTGTTGCCATTACAATATAGCATTATATTTCATCTGTTTGCACTGTTTTTCTGTTAAATTGTCATTGAAAAGTCCTTTACAACACCGGGGAAAAAAAGGTGCGATGGACTTTTAATAATCCCTTTTGAAAATACAAAGGATATCTGGGGAAAATATATGACTTATAAGGTACTACATTTGTACTAATAAGATGTTAATGAGTTTTTTTATACAATTAGAATTCCACGTCTTTATAACTTTTAATTGCTTATAATAGATATTAAAGCTCAAATTTTTTAAAAAATATCTTATAATCGAATTTTTGCATTCTCAACTAAAATTAAAAATCACAAAAACTTCTAAAATTGTAAAGAAAATGATATTATGGAATAATTAATTTTTTCTGAACTTCCAAATTGTTTGGGTTCGAGAGTTATTTGTTTTTTGGCCTATCGGTGATAAGTTTCCTACTGTAACTTCAACTACATTTTTAGTGTCGTCGTCGCTACAGTGAAATCAAATTTTAAACTCTCATAACTCTGTTGACCTCTTGGTAGTGTGCGTATTTAAGTGCAGAGTTTTATTTTGCTGCTAGTCGGTGAAGATGTTTAGTTGGTTGAGCAAAGATGAAGGGCGTCGGAGAGAGCCAGAACTTTATAACACAGTCGTTGATGGGCTTAGGAAGATTTATAAAAGTAAAATACTTCCTTTAGAAGAACATTATTTATTTCATGAATTCCACTCACCGCCGCTTGATGATCCGGATTTCGATGCTAAGCCCATGATACTTCTTGTGGGCCAGTATTCAACTGGTAAGACAACATTCATCAAGTACTTATTAGAAAAAGATTTTCCTGGTATACGAATCGGTCCCGAGCCGACAACCGATCGTTTCATTGCGGTAATGCACGGTCAACAAGAAACTGTCATACCAGGAAATGCATTGGTTGTTGATCCCAAGAAGCAGTTCCGCCCGCTGTCAAAATTCGGCAATGCTTTTCTGAATCGATTGCAATGTTCCTTAGTGAATTGTGATGTCCTGCAAAGTATAACAATCGTCGACACGCCAGGTATTTTGTCCGGGGAAAAACAAAGAGTGGACAGAGGTTATGACTTTGCTGGTGTCTTGGAATGGTTTGCTGAGAGAGTCGATCGAATAATTCTCCTCTTTGATGCCCATAAATTAGATATATCTGATGAATTTAGAAGAAGTATTGAAGCTCTTAGAGGACATGACGATAAGATTCGAATTATCCTCAATAAAGCAGATATGATAGACCATCAACAACTAATGAGAGTATATGGAGCACTCATGTGGTCCCTAGGAAAAGTTTTAAACACTCCAGAAGTAGCTAGAGTATATTTGGGATCATTTTGGGACCAGCCATTGAGATTTGATTATAATAGAAAATTATTTGAGGCAGAGGAACAGGATTTATTCCAAGATTTGCAGAGTTTACCTCGAAATGCTGCTCTACGAAAACTTAATGATTTAATAAAAAGAGCTCGTCTAGCAAAGGTAAGAATATTTTTTTATTATTAATAATCTCCCACCGTTTAATGTAATAGCATGTGTTAAGGTTGTTGCAATCAGATATAAAAGAATTATGCAAAAAATCTATATATAATTTTTGTTATGTGATTTTAGAATTTTCACACACATAAAAATGAATTAAATAATAAAGTGACATTAATAGTTAAAAGGTCTTAATTTTTAGAAATGAAATTAATGTCTTTCTCATTTTACTTTTTTGGAGTAATGCAATTTAAAGAAAATTATCAAATAAATTTTAACATTTTGAGTTTTAAAAATTAATTATTTAATTTCTTGTTATTAAATTATATTTCTAATAGAAATTTCTTTCAATTTCTAAAATTACCTTTTTTTATCTATTGTAAGTTTTTTCTTTTATCTTATGTAATTGTTAGATGTAAATTTTAATATTTAGTTAAAAATAAGCGGGGGGGTTTTTTCCTTCTAAGAACTTGAGGACATTTTAAAGATTTTTTTTAAATGTAGGAAATATAGAAAGTGATAAACTGGTTCTACTATTATGCAATAATAGTTAAATCTATAATAAAATTTAAAGCTGTTTTAGGTATTTTATTTTGGTAATAAATATGCATAAATATTACCAATTCCTCTGGAAATCATAAACTTATATAAAATATTATTTTTGTATGCAATTTGTGGTAGATTAAAATATGAGTACTTTAAGCTAGACTTTATATACTTCTTTGATATCTAATTAGGAAATCTAAATGTAAGAAATTCTGGTACTTATGCATTATACTGCTGATCAATTTAATCTAATAAAGACATTGCTAAATGCCGGGATTTTCTACCAATAGTGGAAAACTATTCTCGTGGATGTTCAAACGTAATAATTATAAAGACTTGGCTATATGTGTCTTATGAATTAGTGAAGCCTTTTTTTTTTATATTGATCAATGGCAGTAGCGCATACAGGAATTTTTCACGGGGGGTGGGGTCCGGGGTCAAAAGTTCACCATTCTTGTACTTTGCTCCTTTTGATTTTGTCGATTTTCGGGAACAAAACACAGTAAAAATCTAATTATTGAATAAATAATTAGCATTAATTAATAAAATTAATCATTAATAATAAATACTTAATTAAATTTTACGTACTATATATGTAGAATTATAATCAATCAGAAAAAAAATCAAGGGCTTTTGGGGGGGCGGACCCTCAGGGGGGGGGGTGCGCCACTGATTGATGGTACAATACATTACAGAAATTCTGTTGGTGTTTCACTTCTATAACTTTCTTTGGTACTTACATTTTAATGTCACTGCAGCCAAATTCGTGCCACATAAATTTTGCTATTTTCCACCAAAATTTTGCTGATTGGTTTTTTCCAAATAAAAGACATAAGAATCTTTTTGTTGTTTTGGTATCATAGAGTGATTTGCATGGCATAAGTTTTTGTCAGTGTCACAAATACGCAAGTACCTTCTTCTATTTGTTATTTATCCAAAATAAAAATAGTTTATTTGATTCTTTAAAAAAGAGCTTCTATTCCACCTATTGTAAAATCCACCGTATAACGCTCACCTATACTTTCAAGCTGAAATATTTAATTTTTAGGTATATTTGCTGTATAATGTGCACCTTTTTATGAAGAAACTTAAAATGCACATACGCAATGCTATTATGTTTTGAAATCATTTGTTCGAGATCCAAGCCTTAGAAAAAAATAGTATATTTCTGGAGCTACAACCCTTTACATTCATGAGGAGTATTGTTTCTTTACAATAAGCAATATTTTGATATATTTAGACGTCTAGTTTTTCTGTTCTTACTTTTTTTAAAAAAATTTTAAAGCTCTTATTTTTATACCCGTCATATAATTGTGCACCCATAAATATCGATCTTATTTTTTCTGTTAAAAGTATGCATTATAGGCTGGATTTTATGGTAATATTTTGCAATTTTTTAAAATTTCTATTCTATTGTTTTATTAATTGTGTGTGTGTGTGTTTTCTTGTATTTCAAACATTCAGAAAATAAAATATATCCAAGAAGAATTACTTTTCACCATTAAAATGATTTTTATTGTTTTGTATTTACTCTTTGTTAATAGTAGAATCAGCAATTTTAATAAGAGATGTTATTTTCAATAAATTAGACCTCTTTTGATTCCTTGCATTTTAATCTTAATAATGGGGTATAGTTAGAAAGATTGAGTAAATAATCTTTACTAATAGTTATATTAAGATTAAAAATGTTATTATTAATGATTATTTTCATTTCTATATCACTGCATCCATAGAATTGTAGAGGAGTTTTTATAGATGTGTGCAGTTCTAATTTTAAACTAGTGTTTTAGGGCAACTTGCCCTGCCTTTGAGATCAAAAGCTTACATCCTTTGTACTCTTCCATGTATTTATGCACGATATTATGTAAAGTATGTGATTTAAAATTTTTAACTTACATTTTAACATAAAAGGGCTTTTATTCTGTGTATTATTTCTTATGTAACAACATTACTGTGTCTTTATAGCATACATTATGCTTTGTCCTAAAATAGTTTTTTTCCTAGAAAAATTTTAGAATGAGCTACCATGTTTGCATTTGGGATCTTGAGTAACATACCATTTTGCTTACTATTAAGGAAAAAAATGGGTACTAAAGTGTTTTATTGTCTACCAATTTTGCCAGATTCAAAGATGGCGCTATTTCTAAAGATATTGCCAAATGCTGTTATCTTAATCTTATGTTTGGACATGCAAAAGAACAGTTTTCCACTATTGGATGTATAACTTGACGTTTGGCGATGTCTTTTTATTTGACAAAATTGATCAGCAGAATATTATTTTCCAAAAAATGTGTAAAAATTTATTTTTTAAAATTTGTTTTATAAAGCTTTATTAGTACTTGTTGTTTATAGGGACAATGAATTATCAAACTGAGTTGTTATCATACAATATTTTCCAGTAAGATTGCATTTGTTACAAACTGAATTAAGAAACAAAGTTTGGCATTGCCATGTTTAACTTCATGATTCCGATAATTTTTTTAAAATTACGCCAAGGAATGGGCCGTATAGGCCATTTATCTCTCTACGAGCAGCCCAATATAAACCAGCCTTTGCAGTAAAGTTGTGAGAAGAGAGAAAAGTTAAAACCTGTGTTGGCCAGGGAACCCCAGTAACTAATAAGTACCATTTCATATGCAGACCTTTGTGTATAGTTAGAATGGATTCTGAATGTGTATGCAACACTTTTTCTAGTTTTTGGTGAAATAGAAATTTGATTTACTCAAATACTTTCTTGAAACTCAGGAGTCCTTGTGACTGCTTTAAAATTTTATTATGGTTTTAAAATCTTTGAGGAAAAAAATAGCATGTATGTGTCAGGGAAAAAGAGGGTAGTCTTCTGTTCTATTTACATTCTCTTCTCCTAATTATGATTTAAGATTATTAAGTCAATTATCAATGGTTTATTGGGTAGCTGAAATTAATCAATCTACAGCTAAATATTTATTTTACCAAATTTTTTGTAAATAATATAAACAAGTTATATTTCTTTACATTTATCTGAAATTGACTATTTTTAACTTGAATATTATAAAAAAAATCAAATATAAACAATAGGAACAAAAGTTATATCTACCTGTTTTATCTACCTGTAAATGACTTTTTTACCCTGGCAGAAATTGTGGCCAACTATAACAAAGTTTAAAAAAGTGGCGTGACTTTAAAACTAGTAGTTTTATGATATCCTCGTTAAGATGGATTGACTGCGTTGAGAAAGACCTTAAAATTTTAAAGGTCAAAAATTGGAAAAAAGTTGCTAAAAGTAGAGATGCCTGAAAAAGACTCATGGAGAAAGCCACACCCCACCCATAGTTGTTGAGCCATTGAAGAAGTTTTATGATATCAATTTTAGTTATTAGGAATTGAAATTAATGATGGATTTTAAATTGTTTGATGTGTGAATGATTTGGTTAGAAAATTTCATATTCTTAGGAACATTACCTCATGCTATTCATCCGGCATAATGTTTAGTGATGCTAACTGCTGTGCCGTTTGGCCTCAGTTTGAATCCCAGAGAAGGTACGGATGTTTGCAAATATTTAGTGCCTTAATGGCAGGGTCGGGGTGTGTGCTTTAAATAACCTTCGAGTCGCAAGTCATCTCGTAAGGTTGGTGGAAGGGGGAGACCATCCCAGGGATATTCTCCCTCAAAATTGGGGTGATATCAAGCCAAATCATTCTGTCACCTGTATGGTGCTCAATGCTATCGCTAATGACAAGTGCAAATCTTTAGCCCTTTGACACAATGAATTATGCTGACCTCAATCTGACATCTTCAGAGAGGTGGCATTAGAAACAACAACACATTACCTCATAATAGTTCTTGAACTGTAGTTTGCATGGCCCTTGATGTAGTAGTCTACATATGATGTGATGTGGAAGTTTGGAGAGTGAAGAGAGTGTATATATATATATATATATATATATTAATTCAAATAATATTACTTATAGTGAACAGTTTTTCACCAGATCACTAGACCTACTACCAATTTTTTTACTGTTTTCCCTTTTTCTTTATTCAAATTATTTGAATAAATTATTTGGTTTCCTCCATATCATTAAGGATTAATTCCAAGTACATTTTCGTTTTGAGAAAAAAATTAATTTATGAGACTTAAATTGATATGGTATGTGAAAAACAGATGTAAGATGTTTTTAGACTTTTTCTGAGAGGCATTTACAATTAACAATTTACTTTTTATTTTATGGGCATTACCTGTACATTTTGTTTAGTTTTCGAATTGAAAATGGAAAAAATCCGGTAAACTGTGTTGACATGATAACAGAACTGACACTAAAATGTTGAGATTGATTGACAATTTTAGCATCACACATATTTGTTCTAGATACTTCATTCTAGTGCCTCTTCTGTGGAACAAGTGTTGAAAAAGAAAAAAAGAATCAGTTCACACTAAATTTAGTATTATTTACGTTTGGAAATTAATATAAAAGACAGGCGAGGAATCAAAATTAAAAAATATTATGCATTTTTCCAGTTAAATTGAAATCTGTAAATCTTAACAGATTCCGTTCAGCAAGTTATATTTATTACTTTTATAGGTTTCTTTATGCTTTCTCTTTAAAACTTATGCATCAATGATCAAATAAATATTGTGTTCACAATAAAATTTATTCTAAAGTCGAGCGCATTAATTTGGTTATCTTTTGTTTACCTCTCTGCTTGCCCTTGCAAATGACGAAATTTTCCGAGTCCTAACTGTACATAAATAGCATCTGTTAGTTTCACAAATATCCGCGTTTTTATGTTTTTATTGTCTGTATCAGATTCGCTTATTACATTAATCATAAACTTAAAAAGCATACGTTTCGTTTTTTTACGGCCATCCATTCAAGGTCAAAGACGTATGAATATGAACATTCATAAAGTATCATTTGAAAAAAAATTTACTCAAAATAATTATTTTTTGTATCTTTTTGAAGTGAAATTGTGTGCGTTGCACTCCCCATCTAGACTCAATACAGGGTTTCTTACAGTTTTTCTTTCTTTTCTTTTTCTTTTTTTTAAATAATTACAAATTATTCATTTTATGATAAACAACTTAGAAAAATGAATACAAATGTAGCTTCTAAATTCGAATATATGAAGCTTTACAAATAATTTTTTTAATTATATAGTGTATAGTTTGGGTTTTTTAATGAGGTGCTATTTTTATGATTTACACAAGACAGGAAACGCACTACAAGAAATATATCGCGAATTTTTGCCATTTTTTTAAAATCAATATTTTGCCTACTCGCACATTTTTTAAAATTCTTCTATTCATATTTTGCATGGAATTTAAAAATATTTATTTGCCCTATTGTTAGAAGTAATTAATATTGTAATGAGATCTACTATTGTATTTGGTTATTAACTTGCAATTACTTTTTTAGCTCTTGTATATCTAGTTCAATAATCATTGTTGCTAACTTTGTAACTGATGCTATTCATATCGAATCGTGAGTATATGCATATATATGCACTCAAACCTGTTTTTATGCACCCCATTTTTGTGCCATTTTTTATGCGGTGTTTAAAAAAAGTGAGGCAAATGTATATTGTGCATAAAAAAATTAAGAAAACTTAAAAAGAAATCAACAAGATGGCTGTCAAAATAACATACACTTAAAAAATAAACTGAGAGGATGCCCATATAGAGACGTTTTAAAGTATGGACCCCGTGTCTTTTCCTCAAGGGGGGTGAGGTGTTGACAGTAAACATCGGAGCACCTGATCTCCAAAGAGGTCTATATCTCCTATCGAACACTTGCTCATTCGCAATAGGACGTAACTATTACACAATAAGTTTAATATTTTACGAAAAACTGGGGATTTCGAGCTATCTACCAACTTCCAACAATGCATTATGTCATGCCCATGTCTCTCTCTCTACCACTAAACACCATCATTACTCATTTAGTCGAAAGTCAGCCGTAAGTCGAGTCGGTTTGGGCATTTGTTTGAGTCGCATTCATAAATTTGATACGAATTATGGTTTGTGCGAATATTTGACAATGTATGCATTATTTATTTCTACTGAAAGTGTCAAAAGTGAGGCCTACTTTTACATAGGGTCCCAGGGCCCCAAGAGGTCTTAAGCCGTCTCTGATGCGATAATATGAGTTTTAAGAAAATTCGGTGCCATACATTGAAACATTGCCAATCACCTGATATTATCACCACACAGTAGCACACACAGGAATTTTTCAAGGGGGTGGAGGGTCCGGAGTCGAAAGTTCACCATTCTTGTATCATGCTCCTTTTGATTTTGTCGATTTTCGGGAACAAAACACAGTAAAAAACTAATTTTTAAATAAATAATTAACATTAATTAATAAAATTAATCATTAATAACAAGTAATTAAATTTTACGTACTTTATACTTAGAATTATAATCAATCGGAAAAAAATCAAGGGCTTTGGGGGGTTCGGACCCCCCTCCCCCTTGTGCGCACCACTGTCACCACATTACCAAAAATGTGTTAATATTGCGTCACCAATTGTATTACGTATGTGTGTATATTACATCATCTTGTCACATAAACTGATAGTCGCGTTCTGCGTTTAACGTACGTACCTCGTGACAAAATTAACATTAAAGCGAATTACAGATAAATTTATTATCTTTTCTACTCGGACATAGTTTTTCATGGATTTTGTTTAAGCAATCCTTGAAAAGGAATAATCAAGAAAAAAGAAAATAAAGTGAAGAGGGGGCAGAATCTCTTGAAACTAAAAGGTGAAAGCTCCACAGCCTTTTGGTAAAGAATTTGGATTTAGTGAATCAAAATCCACTATAGAGTCGTGCAAAAACGTGCAAGTAAATAAATGTAAATTTCTCCGTCTCTGTATAGTAGTGCAAAAATAACCCATAAACATATCTCCAGTGACTTAGAATTTATTAATAAAATGTCTTTGGAAAACCAATTTATAGCTATATCATGAGATTTTGATTTACTTATCTTCCATATGCGGTCCCTATTTATCGCATTAAATTTTTTTTTTAATGTGTTGCACACAATATATTTTAAAGCTACTTAGGAAGTTTCAAAATACTTTTTAATGCGTTCTCTTTTATGCCATTCTCCTCTCGTGCAAAAACAAGTTTGATTGCATTCCTAAATGAAAAATTTATTTGTGGAATAACTAAAAGCTAATAATTCATCCATTAAACAAACTTTATTTGTAGGTCATTAAAAGATAATTAAACAATTCCGATATAATATGAAATTTTTTACAAATTTTGAAAATTTTTAATTGATAACCATAAAACATTTTTCTTTATAGAAATAAGACCAAAAAAATAAATATAAACTAAAATTGGAGGTGCAACATTCCATGAGGGCCAAGGCCTACTGTTCTCATCTTATTTTTCGTGAATTTGGGCACTGAGGTGCAGGAGCAGATGTTCCGGTCAAGTGGTCAGCCTGACGCGAAATCCTCAGTGTTTAGTTCCCAAGAAAGCTTGGCACTCATTTATCAACCCTTTGAAGGGATGAAAGGCTAAGTCGACCTTACCTAGCCCGGGATTTGAACCACAAACCCGTGGCGTGGAAGCGCAATACGCTACCACTCAGCCATTGGGCTAAAAAAATATATATATTACTACCAAAAACATTTACAAATTTATTCCTACGGCTATGAAATAAGTAGGTTGCACTGATGATGTCCTTATAAATTATTTGATATTAGTATATGAATATCTGAGAAAATATCTGTGGAAATTCGAGAGGAATGCCAAGCTCCTTGCCATAGTTACAAGATCCGTCGCCAGTGGCGTAACGTGCACCCTCGCAACCATCGCATCGCGGGGGGCCCAGGGTTCCAAAAGGGCCCAAAGCCTGACTGACGCAAGTGCCTACCCTTTGTAAAATTCAACGTGGGGGCCCAAAACCTGACTTTGCAGGGGGGAGCCCAAATGTTCTCCGTTACGCCATTGTCCGTCGCCAATAGCCTTCGTTTTGCTTCTGAATGCGGTCCAAATTAAAATCGCTCTACTAATTACACGCATGTCGCTCTATTGAATTTATGCTCCAATGGACTCAATTCATGCCGATCACATGATAAAAGCAATCACGTGTTCGCGACTTAATTTAAAACTGTCGTTACTATCTTGCATTTATTGTATTTGTTAAAATTAGATAAAGTTTCAAATTTTATAAGCTCAACTATAATGAAAAAAAAAAAAACTCATCAAGAAGATTTTAAAATTAAAAAAATTTGTTCGTGTACTTTATAATTAAGTATATTTTGCTTACTTATATACGTTATTGTTGTTGACAAATATGTGTGCTTTTTTTAAAAGAAAGCTTCAGCAAGAGGCAAAGGTTGACAACAGCGAAGCGCATGAACTGATTAGCTGGAATCACATGATTACATTTATAGTATGATTAAGACGTCACATGAATTTATGAACTAATTGGCTAGAAACACGTGTTTGTCATTATCATGTGATTGTGAAGTCTAATGGATTTAGGTGTTGATTTAGCTCATTTAACATTTTTAATATTTCCATATTGAGGAGCTTTAGATATGTTTCCTATATTTTACGAATATAAATGTATTACTACGAGTCTGAAATGTGCATTATCTTATAGGAAATGTTTAATATAGTTAAGATAATTTTGTCATTTCCGTTTATTGCCATTGTTTGAGAGCTGCTGCGTGAGATTTAAACCAGATCAGTACGATGTTATTTTCAGCTTAAGGTATCCGACTACGTTCGGAACCGTGATTTTAAAAAAGCGCATAAATGTATAATTTTCATGATATTTAGTGTCACTCAGATTAGAATACGTGCATAAAATTGATATGATTTTGTCAAAAAAAATTTATTTAAATATATTTCGGCAAAAAATTAACTTAGAATAATCTTTTTTCCAAATGTTCTCCTTTTGTGAAAAATGGTTCTATTATAATACTATTTTGCCTGCATGTAGCTCAGTTCTCTCTACAGAGGCTCCACTAGAATTTTTGAAAAATTCACATTATTTTCAGAGTTATCACCAATTGAAATAATTTTTGGCGTTTTTTTCTTAAAACTGCTCCCCTCTGTTGTCGTAAAATATGAATAATCCCACTTCTAAGTTATATATTTCAAAAATTCTAGTCGAGCCTCTGTAGAGAGGTATGAGCTATATACAGGTAAAATATTATTGTAATAGAACCATTTTTCACAAAAGGAGAGCATTTGGAAAAAAGATTATTCTAAGTTAATTTTTTGCCAAAATATTATATTTAAATAAATTTTTTTTGTCAAAATCTCCTTAAAACAATTTTATGCATATATTCTAATCTAAGTGACACTAAATATCATGAAAATTATCCATTTATGCGCTTTGCAAAATCGCGGTTCCGAACGTAGTCGGATACCTTAAGCAACTTATTTTTATGCTGTTTTTTATTTTCATATTGTGTCGTATTTTTATCCTATTGGAGCATCTTTATGATCAAACCAAAAACCTAGCTATTGGGTTGTTTAACCGACAAGAATCTCATGTTAGTTATTTCATTTATGTGCCCTAAATCTATAAACAGGATACATAAGCTTTATAGAAAAACTAGGTCTGGAAATATTTATAAGAAATTTTTCTCTCTTTTTGTAGGTTATTATGGTTCGGGGTAGTTGTGTTAAAAAATAAATTTCGTTTTCGAATTTCATTTTTAACCGAATTTTTCGCTTTATTAAATTACTTAATTACAAAGACTGCATGCTTGTTCCCCTTTTTTTAAATTTCAAATATACAGTTCTCAAATTATTCCAAACAAATCGTTATATATATTCAAATTCAAAATACTATTATTTTTTATTCTTGGCATTGTGAACTAAAAATATATATGGATAAGTTTTCTTACTTTTTTTAAATAGTACTTTTTTCGTTTGTGCATATATTGCCCCCTCCACTTGATTGTGATTCTAAATTACTGTCAATAACCCTGCCGACAATAATTTGTGTTGCTTTCAGCAAGCTTTCAAAAGCTATTTTTATTCTTAAATTCGTTTATCTTTTTTTTTTTATTCTAAATTATTTTTTGTCTTTTTTTTTTTTCGACTTCAATCTTTTATTTAAACATTTTTATATTTACGTCTCATTTTTACTGTTTTATGAGAGCTTTTTGTCGAATTCAATCTAGCTTCAAAAACTTAAGTAAACTTGACTACGGTTTTTATTATTAAAGGTGTTTTTTTTTTATATCTCCTTTTGCTAGTAGTAATTTAGTCGAAGTCCATAAGAAATTGTTCCGCAAGGCGTAAAGCCATTAAATTCTTCGCGAGGACGCGTATACGTAACTAATGTAGATAATACACTATCTGGCCCAAAGTATCCGGACACCCCTTAAAACAGTGGTTCTGGCGAGTGACGCAATTTGATACGTAATTGAAAGCTATAAAAGTGTTGGTAGTGGTTTATGCGTTTGTGAGGCAATGAGTAAGTCAAAGGAGCTTAGTGAGTTTGATCGTGGCAGTATAGTGGGATGCCATCTTTGTGGGAAATCAGTTCGTAAGATTGCGGACCTTCTACAGAAGCCTAAATCCACTGTGAGTGATGTAATTGGGAAGTGGAAACGTCGAGGCAGTGAAACGGCTGAAAAACGAAGCGGTAGGCCGAAAATACTTGGTGAACGCAGCCGCAGAACTCTGAAAAGGGTAGTGAAACAAAATCGCAAGTCCTCGTTGATGGAAATTTCTTAGGAGTTCCAAAGTTCATCAGGAATTAGTATTAGCAGCAGGACTGTCCGCCAAACATTACTCCATAAAAGGCGAAGCATCGATTGCAATGGTGTAGAGCTCACCGTCATTGGACTGTGGACATGTGGAAAACTGTTCTTTGGAGTGATGAATCTCGCTTTACAGTCTGGCAGTCGGGTGGACACGTCTAGGTTTGGCGAATGCCCGGCGAACGTTTCTTTAATGACTGCATTGTGCCAACTGTTAAGTTTAGTGGTGGAAGCATAATGGTGTGGGGGTGTTTCTCGTGGTTTGGCCTGGGTCCGTTAGTTCCTGTGATTAGAAACATGAACTCTGAGATGTATGTGGACATTCTGGACAATACTGCACTCCCAACTCTATGGCAATATTTCGGGGAAGGACCATTTCTCTTCCAGCAGGATAACTGCTCCATTCACACATCGAGGCTTTCACAAACGTGCTTTGACGAAATGGGTGTTCAAAAACTAGACTGACCTTCTCAGAGCCCAGATCTAAATCCCATAGAACACCTTTGGGACGAATTAGAGCGCAGACAAATCGACCCTCCTCACTGCAAGCACTCACTTCAACTGTGATGGACGCCTGGAAGGCAATTCCTATGGTCACCTATCAAAAATTGATGGAAAGTCTTCCCCAACGTGTGCAGGCTATCATCCATGCAAAAGGGGGACCAACATCATATTAATATGTGCCTCAGAGGACGCTGTAAGTCCATACCACTGGGTGTCCGGATACTTTTGACTATATAGTGTAATATGGGATATATTGCATGTACAAGATGAATTTTTTTACGGAGAGTGATATATTATCAGTAATAATCCGTAAAAATTGAAGCCAAGTTGTATCACGAGAACTCTTTATCCATTTAACGTAAGAGATGTAATAATATCCACATTTTTGACGGCCTTGTTAAGAGAAAAACTTACTGCATATATTTCGGCATGGAGAAAAACCGAGGCACATTAATTCTGTCGAGACTTGGTCTTTATGTTGGAGTGGTGTGTAAGTTTTGATAGTAGATGCTAGCTCAGTTATTTCACTGGTGTATAGAATCACGAGATCTGTCGTCATTAGTCATCGTGTTGCTTCTTGTGCAAATTTAAATACATTTTCTTGTTGAAATAAATAATAATGTTTAAAAAATGATTTAATAGTGTAAAAACACGGTTTTATATCTCTACTGATGACTTAAATTCTTAGTATTTTATTAGAGAGTGCTACTTGGGAAGGAGAGAGTCACTGACTCTCACAAATCTCATTTATCAGCATGCCATATCCATTTAGCATTTTCTGTACGCTTATTGTGGGAGACAGTCATTTTAAACCTTCATAAGTTTTTGGATTTAATGATTACTGAATTTATATATATCTTTTAAAAGGAACAAGAACGCAGAATTGAAAAGGATTAACTCTTTAATTTATACCAGGGGTCGGCAACTTTTTAACTGTGGCGTGCCTATCTACCAATTGTGCCACACAGTAGGACCTTTTTGAAACAGTTGGATTCCCGCGATAATACAAGCAGAGTTAGTGAATAGAGGTCAAAAATTTAGATTTGCAGTTGTTTATTATTTATTAATTTTGCATCATTTAAATTCTTAACAAAAAATAAACAGCATAAAATATAACTATTTCTTCAAAAAAATATTTTTGCATATATTATGCATTTTCAAACATATTTGTATATATATATATATGTGTGTGTGTGTGTGTGTGAGTGAGTGAGTGAGTGTGTGTGTGTGAGTGAGTGTGAGAGAGAGAAATAAGATTGACAACGTAAAATATAAGTATTTCCCTTCATTACAGTCAAATAAAAAGATAAATAAAAATTTTAATCCGAACCTAGTGTTGCACCGCTCTACTTTCATATCGCAAAATCAGGGGCATAATGTGTGACTTTAAATTTTACACGATTTTAAGCATTCATTCAACTGTTAAACAATTACTTTTCGGACTCGAAATATTTTTCATATGAGGGAAGATTTTTAACTTAGATATGTAGAATCCAAAGCGGAAAGCAGAGTGCACGTAATTTTCTCTCTTCAAACTATTAAATCTCTCCAGTAATGACATTCAATAATTTGCAACATAGCTGTAAATTTCTCTTGGGTCATCTTTCAGAGTTTTTCGTAAGTCCGTAGAAGTCCATCATTCTGGAGATGTTTGTCAAATAAGGATCATTGCAAATTTATCAAAATTGTATCCTGTGCAAATTGTGAATGAACTATTTTGGATTAAATCGATTTTAGATCATCATTTTGCAGCATGGTTTCATTCAAACGACATGCTAATGACTCACGCTTCTGTCAAAGTCCCCGTGAATAGCTTTGTAATAATCTGTGAGGTCGATTGGTATCTGAATGCGAAATAGTCCGAACACAATCATTGCTCATTAAGGACTCGATATATGAGGGACTCACCCTTCACGGAGATTCGGAGAATGATTAGATCTACATTCTTAAACTTTGTTCCTTTTATGGAGAAGAAATCTGCTAAGACCACAGGTTTTGCGTAAATCCCCTCCAAAAAGCAGTTGCTGAGGTTACAGGGTGATATAGATAAATATTCCCATTTCTGAACTATTAGACCCATTGACTTGAAATTTGGCAGGCACCTTAGTTTCATGGAGTAAAGGTCCGCTACAAAAGGAGTTTTGCGAAAATTGACCCTCAAGGAGAGTTGCGAGAGCGTAAGGAGCGTTATGGATAAATATATTCCCGTTTTGGAACTATTAAAAGCCACATACTTGAAATTTGGTAATCATGTTTCTTTGTTGGAAGCCCAGTGGCTGAGTGGTAGCGTATCGCGCTTCCATGTCACAAGTCTGGGATTCAAACCCCGGGCTGGGCAAGGTCGACATAGCTTTCCATTCCTTAAGGTCGATAAATGAGTACCAAACTTGCTTGGGAACTGAACGCTGGGGGTTTCGCGTCAGACTTACCATCTAATTGGAACATCTGCTCATCCACCTTAGTGCCAAAGATCACGAAAATTGTGATGGGCTCAGTAGGTTTTGGAATTCATGGACTGTTGCGCTACTGAGTTTAGTTCAGTTTCTCTTTGTTGAATAGAGATGCGCTTAGAATGTATTTTTTTTAAATAGACTCCTATCTAAGGAGCGCGGAGTTCCTAAGGTTGTTCTTGTCGTGTCCTTCCTGAAGGAAGGGAATGAAAGTTGCCAGAGTCTGAGACAAGTTGGACTTCTACACGATAGATGGCGACACCACTTATCTCCCTCTCCACACTTTAGGTATGGAACTGGAGGGGAGGGAAATATTCTCCAGCCTCCTGCACCCGTAGATTCTGCTGCGACCGCCCACAAGACTTTCGGACCCATTGATTCATCAAGCACGTACTCCATGTGTACTCGGAGGATGCTTGGTGACATCGGGCATCGAACCCTGGCCCTCCGGTCTGGAGTCTCTAACCACCAGGCTACACACCGCCCTAGTTACTAAGGTTGATTTTAAAAAATGCCCAGTGGTGTGAGTCGAATTACTAGACTTACATCAATAAAATTTGGTATGCATTGAAATCCGGTAATTGACTCTCAAAAGAGGTTACAAAGCTTATTGGTAAATAATTTTCCATATTTGAACTATTGTATTTAGACTGTAAATTTGACAAACATGTTTATTTTCTTCAGTGAAGGTCGACTAAAAATGGGTTTTGGGGAAGGGATTACGGTAGCGTAAAAGACAATTCTAATTCAATTTTAAAATTATTATTCAGAAGTCCTGCCCTTTTTAAATGACGAGGTGAGAATTATATATATAAGAATGTTTTTCAATACATTTTTATACTAGTATAAAAGTGCTTAATACTAGAACTTAAATATCAATATATATATATATTCCCACATCATCGTTAAATACAGCGCATCGGGCGGTTTAATGGTCCTTAGTATAAATTGTAAATATTTAACTAAATGTAATGATTTTAACTTTTTTTTGCAATTGTTTAAAAGCCATTGGTTAGGAATTTTTTTTCAATTTAATAAATCATAGTTTTCTCAAGAATTGTATATTTGAAATTTACTTTCGCCAAGCTTCTCCACCCTCCTTCTGAAACAGTGAAACAATTTATTTCCATTGTTTTATACATAATTATTCCTTCCCCCATTTCATATGATTTCCCCCCTAGTTTTGTTGTTTTGTTTTTCTATAACAGTCGGAAAAAACGTGACATTTACGTCTTTTAAGGAGCGGTTTTTATCGATTTGTGTGTTTTCAAAATGGTGTCTTATCTGTAAAGAAAAAAATAGTTTTTCCTGACACCTGTTGCACACAGACAGAACAGAGGAAGAATGAATGGAGTTGTGGAGAATGAATCTCCTCCACAAATTACTGATCAATAAAAAAACAAACCAATTGATCAGTGAAAGTTTCATCTGATTGATTCAATTACAATAAAAGCCTAACTTGTTTTTAATCCGCAATTTTTGTTTCAAGGAGACGGATAAAAGAGTAAATATTTTAAAATACTTCGAGATTGTGATAAGATTGATATGTTGAAATATATACGTTGTGAGTAAATTATGAGATTTGGGAGGGGGAAGTCGGAAATGCCATTTATGAAGTATTATTCTATGTTGGGTTTATATTATGAGCTTGTCAGCTGATTTACAATCTAAAGTTTCAGTGTGGGGACAGTTGTGCAGTTAATTATTTATTTTTCCCTACTGTCTCCGGTTTTTGTGGCCGCGGTAGCCCAGTGGTCAAGGTAACGGTTGACGTCATGAGTTCGAGCCTAGTACCGCTGAAGACCCGCCGTGGGGGAGCGATGCACGTTAAATCTGTCGGTGCTCAAAACGTCCCTCAGGTGTCGTCTGTCACTTGACCATGGTTCAAAGTGACGAGGTCCGTCATAAAAGCCCTCGTGTAGCTGAACAGTGCGACGTTAATAAAACTTTCCACTCTCTCACTGCATTTTAATTTTACCCTGCCTTATGAGGTGTATATTCGAGATTTTTTTTTTTCGATGATAGGTTTCAGAAATAAATTTATCTGTATAATCTCGAATTATAAACTCCTTAAATTTTAAATTTAAGCCTTGCTATGTCTAATATGAAATGAAACCCAAGCATAACAAAAATTCATAGCATATTTACAGGCTGATAATTGCCTCAGATTTCTTGCAATTTAGTGATGTTTTTAATCTATCCATTTATTTTTATATTTTGGATCTTTAAAGTTTAGAAACAGCTCCCCAACGTATCATATGAACAGCTTACATTGCCACAAAAACACTTTACTGTCTTGTTAAATTGTTCGTTGTAAAGCGTTTTATATACGGCGTCTGCATTTATTTGATTTGGTTTTGTGAGAAATTTTGAAGTGCGTTATATAGTGAGGAAGTGCTTTCTGTCACATATTTAAGGTTCTTATCTGTATGTTGCATGTTTAGAACATGGAAAAAGATGATAGAGATTTGCGGTAATTCTAGGTGCAGTAATGGCTTTGTTTAAGCTGGGAAAGCACGATGAGAATTTTTATATTTTATTGCGAAAAGCACTACTCAGGAAAACTACAATCAGGAAGTAATAATACATTATTTTGCTATATTTGGGTTTATTCCAAGTATCATTTTGTGTTTTTATTTTATGAAAAATATATTTTGATCTTATCTTTGTTCAGGAATATTTTCTTTTGCCTTGTATTTGACTAGGGCAGACAGTTCAGCCTTTGCAGTTCCATGAGTTCATGGTGATTTGTGGTAATTTCAGGTGGCATGAACATAATAAGTAAGATAAGGTCACATTTACAATGTAACTTTAATAACAACGTGATTTATGCTACAGTATTAAAAGATGAGCTTGAGAAAGTTTAAAGAGAAGAGCTGGTTTGACGTAACTATTGTTATTTTTTGAGAATGTAAACAATATCCAATTTTGCATTTTATTGCGAAAAGAAAATTCAAAATTTGTTAAAAGAGTAAAAGTATATTCTGTCTAGTTTTGAAGTTCCTGAAATATAGTTTGGCGTAAGCGCAGAGTCTCTACAGAATTAAGGATATGATTTTTATCTTTACAAGAAGAGGGATACAAAAAAGGCAACAAGTATGGCGCGTGTGAAGTCACTGTTTGTGGTGGGTGCGTTTGTGCGCCGCCTGATTATATGATCGGCCAGAGCTTTGCTGGAAATGATCATGAATGTTTTCATTTTGTACATTTTTCGCTACCGCTAAATCCTCAGGCGCGATGCTCAAGCACATATCAATGTTTGCATGATCGTATAATAACGACGCTGATATCTACGATTTCGGTGGTAAAAGCAGTTTGAGCACTACGGGTTTATATTTTTGTAAGAATGGGTTTTAGTGAAAGGATTCTCTGAAGTTGGTCGAAAATAAATTTACTCTTGCTTTGAGCAAGCTGTTGTTTAAGTATAGGTAGGAAGTCTGTTGGTAATTGTCAAATTTGATATATAGGTGAGGAAAATTTACACTGATGATGATGAAAGAATCAGTTGCCACGACTATTTACGGCGAAGAGATAACTTTTTACTTTTCTTTTTATGTATATTGGCGGGACCTGATAGCCTAATTCCAAATCTTGTGTTTATTTACCATGAACATGTGCATACATCTTTTCGAAATATACAGCTTATGAATAAATGTTTTGGGAATGTACATTTATTGGCTGACATGGCAGAATATTGCGAAGTTTAATTTGTACAAAGTTTCATTTGTTACTTTTTTTATTTTTATTACGCGGCTGCATTCGGTGACTGGGAAATGATCTATGGCGCAATAGGCAGTTCTGGAGCGGCTTTGACTCAGTTGCTGTAGCCATCTTCCACAATTTTCATTTTTCTATATTCAGTATGTGTCTTATTTGTAAAAGCAGTGAAAACAATTTGCAGTATTCAGCATACCACCATTGTGTGATTTTAATGGATAAGGAGACGCGAAGATATTTTTCCATTCGCTCTCGTTTTTATCTAGTATTGATTTTACCATGAGGTCATCATATAACCGCAAATTGATTGTTAAATGTTTAGATCGATCAAATTGTATGACAAATTCTTTGTTTCATTTCATAAATAAAAATTTTGCAAATTTACTTTCGGTGATT